>JAEANM010013025.1:0-14572 GCA_017656035.1 Myanophis thanlyinensis | reverse complement strand
AGAAGAAGAAGAAGAAGAGAAGCTGTCTCTTTGTCAGGAAAGCTCCTTCATGACTTGTCACAGGCAAAAGCAAAAGCAGCAGATGGCCGTTTTCTCCATGACGTTTGTCCCTCGTGACCTGGTGTCTTTTTGAGAGGAGTTCAGGCCTGTTTCCGATCTGGGAGGGGAAACTTCTTTGCACTCTCAGAGGACCAGACTGAGCACTCTTTGGGCTTCCTGGGGTCTCTGTGGTGGGCAGATCCCATCTCTCCTCATCTGCCTTTTCATTCCTCTGGAGACAGATGTGTATTTATAACCCAGACGCTCAGCAGTACTCAGCAAAAGTTGATGGGAGAGACCTAACGTGGCTCAGTGGATAGAAATGGTTGTTCCAGCAGGAATAAACTGCAGCTTGAAGACGAGAAGCTCCTTAGTGCTGGGGGGGGGGAGGGGGGGCAGGGAGGGGGCTGCTGCATTGCCACCAGCCAATTTCGCAGTGGGCCACGTTGGCTGAGGGGCATCCGTGTTTCCTTGCTCTAAGCTTTTTCGTGTGAAATGGCAGAAATCCCAGGGAAGGGGGCTGAGCTGGGTCGGAGCTTGGGGGGAGGGTCAACGGGCAGCGTTAGGTGACCGATGCTCCCTTCAGAGGACTTGCATTGAACAGCGAGAGAGACTAAGTTCCCATCCAGGCTGCAATGGTAACCTTTAGCAATTCCTCAAATGGTGTACAACCATGAAATGTGTGGAATTTGTTCTTGGAAGAGAGACGCAGGTTGTCAGCTGATTGTCTCCTGTCTGTGTCTTCCTCCTTCCTTCTCCCAGGTACCGGATGCACAAATCCAGAATGTACAGCCAGTGTGTCAGGATGCGGCATCTCTCTCAAGAATTTGGATGGCTTCAGATTACTCCTCAAGAATTTCTCTGTATGAAGGCTCTGCTCCTCTTCAGTATTAGTAAGCAGTAGCATTTTCCATCTACCTGTCTTTGTACTTGGAACAAAACAAAAAATAACAGGGCTGGAAGGGACCTCAGAGGTCTTCTAGTCCAACCCCCTGCTTCAGCAGGTGATCCTGTACCACTCTGGACAAAAGGCTGTCCAGTCTCTTTTTGGAAACCTCCAGTGAAGGAGCAGTGAGCACCCACAACTTCTGGAGGCAGGCTGTTCCACAGGTTAATCGTTCTGAGGAAATTTCCCCTTAGTTTTGGGTTGGATCTCTCTTTAATGATTGGCTACCCATTACTTCTGGCCCTGCTGGCAGGGACCTTGGAGAATTGGCTGGCTGTCCTCGTCTTTGTGGCAGCCCCTTAGATATGGGAATACTGCTCTCATCCAGTCCTTCTTTTCATTAAACTAGGCATTCCTGTTTCTCAACTCCTCAACTTCCGTTTTTCATATGTTTTAGACTCCAGAGTTGCTCCCTGCTCTCCTTCTAGAGCCGTCTTTCTCAACCTTGGCGACTTTAAGAGGTTTGGATTTCAAACTCCCAGCTTTGCTGGCTGGGGAATTCTGGGAGTTGAAGTCCAAACCTCTTAAAGTCGCCAGTGTTGAGAAAGACTGTTCTAGAACCTCAGTATCTTGTTTCTTTGTGATCTGCAGCAGGTGAGGTCCACAGTGCTAATAGGCATGGCTTCTTTAAGAAACGACAGCCTTCAAATAAGTTTTATCAGGCTAAAACATAGGGAAAAAAGGGTTGCGGGAATTGGGTATGTCTAGTGAAAAAGAGGATTAAGGGAGGCATGACAGCAGTCTTCCAGTATTGGAGGGGCTGCCCCAAAGAAGAGGGAGTCAATCTATTCTCCAAAGCACCTGAGGGCAGGACAGGAAGCAACGGATGGAAACTAATGCAGGAGGGAAGCAACCTGGAAGTAAGGGGAAATTTCCTAACAGGGAGGGCCAGTGGAATACGTTGCCTTCAGAGGTTGTGGGTGCTTCATCCACTGGAGGCTTTTAAGAAGAGACTGGACAGCCATTTGTCTGAAATAGTATAGCGTCTCCCTCTTTAGCAGGGGGTTGGACTTGAAGACCTCCAAGGTCCCTTCCAACTCCGTTGTTGTATGTTCTCTGTGGCAGCTGCCCTGCTACAGGTTGCGCCTTTGTAAGTGAGGCGGCGCCTTCCTCTGCCACCAAAGAGGTGGGGGCACTGCCCCCTCCGTAGTCCTCGGGCTCGTTCCTTTCTCTGATTCTGTGCCTTTGACTTCTTCTTCTTCTGCTTCTTCTTCTGCCTCAGTTCCAGTGGATGGCCTGAAGAACCAGAAATTCTTTGATGAGCTCCGCATGAACTACATCAAGGAGCTCGACCGCATCATTGCTTGCAAGAGGAAGAACCCCACGTCTTGTTCACGTCGCTTCTATCAGCTGACAAAGCTCCTGGACTCTGTGCAGCCGGTAAGGGCGAAAGGGGGGGAGTTGGCCAAGGACCCTGGGGCGCAGGGCAAAGACTGCTCGGACCCAAAAGGGCTTCGAAAAGAGGAAACTCAAAGTCCCAGAAGTCATAGAGTCTCCCATTTTGCCACAAAGAGGTGAATAATTATACTGTCAATATAATTCACCTGTTCCTTTTTATAGGAGCTCCCCAGTTGGGGGGCATCCACATTTGTGGACATTGCACAGTGGGACGCAACCTCCAGCCGCAGAGCTGCAGGCAGCCTCCAAATCCTTGGGCTCAGCCCCCCAGGAGCTCCAAAAGTGAACATACAGATTTCTGTGTAGCTTTAAACATTGTAGACAAAGTTGTTGCTGTATTAGTATTAACTAAATTAAATTTAAAAGAAAGCGTAGTCACTGTTCTGTCTTTCTAGACTGGGCTTCTGGCCCACCGCTCAACAGCCATGTGCCCCCAGGGGGAAGAAAGTCCCTCCCTCCACTTAATTCTTGCTCCGTGTTGTTTCTTTGGCTCAGAGCCAAGCTCCCTCCGTCGTCTTCAGGTGGGCCCTGCCAGGGAGGCTCCTTGGGGAAGCTCCAGCCGTTAAGTTTCCCTGGGATTGGAACAGGGGAGGCCGTGGGGTCCCTGGCTGCCATTATGTTTAGAGCATCTCCCGCTCCCAGCCCCACAGAGGACAGTGAGGCGCCTCCATGCATCAGATGGGAAGAGAATATTGAAGAGAACAAGGAACGAAGGTTGTTTGAAAAGCCAGGTCTGATTCCAGTCAGGGATCTGTGGCTGGATTCGAATCCTGGCTTGCCTGGCCGTGTGCGCCACTTAAAGGAGCTGCCTGCCAATTGGGCAGCCAGGACACTTTTCTGCCCAAGATCCACAGTGCTCATTGCATGGCATTTGTTGCTGCTGCCGCAGAGACTGGTTGCTCTTGCAAAAAGGCTGCAGGAGCATTCGGCCTCAAAGCCCCACGAAGCATTTTATGCAGGGTTCAGGGAAGAGGACGAGGAAATTCCACCTGAATTTGAGTGGGAGGAAGGCGGAGTTAAGCAGGTTCAAGTAAGAGGCTCTTCAGCTTTGAGAGGGAGGGGCCAGAGGGGCGTCCGGCAGCACCGCCTCTCCCACGGACATCATCATGCTGGGCTGCATTCTGGGGCAGCCCTTGGCCACGGGGCAAATGGCCTGGCCCTTCTGTCGGAAGACCAGCTCTTGCCTTGAGGGGGGCTCACATGGGGGGGGGGGTCACCGCTGTGGAGCTGTAGAAGCTCCAGCAAAACAAAACAGAAAGTCACACCCTGCAGAACATTGTGCGCATTTTCTGGTTGCGGGAGAATAAAATGCCCTTCCAACACAGGTCCAGCCAGGGCAGTGGGATATGGGGACCCCGGGAGTCCCTCCCCCTTCCCTGTGAAGCAGCCACGAACTTTTCTCTTTCGGAACCGCTGAGGGTCCCTCCAAGTGTGCAGGCCCTGGAAGGGGACCCGCTGACTGAGAGGAGGTGCCTCCTTGTGACCAGCTCCCTTTTGCTCCTTTATTCAGATTGCCAGAGAACTGCATCAGTTTACATTTGACCTCTTGGTGAAGTCCCACATGGTGAGCGTCGACTACCCGGAAATGATGGCTGAGATCATCTCGGTGCAGGTCCCCAAGATCCTTTCTGGGAAGGTGAAACCCATCTACTTCCATGCCCAGTGATGGCGAGTGGCGGGCGGCCTCCTCTCCTCGGGTCCCTGGACACCTGCGCTGCAGTGCCTTGGCACACTGTGTGTCCTCAAAGATGCGCAGTAACCACAAAGAACTCTTTCTGCTTCCTGCTTTCCCCTGAAATGCCTTCCCGTGGAGAGATCGGTCTGGACATTTGCCGGCTTCAGTGGCTCATTGTGTGCGTGAACTTCCTCTTCCGGTTTTGTGGCATGGAGCCTGGTGGCCCCGTTTACATTCTTGTGCTTGTGCATTCCCCACCGTGGCTTTGGTGGCCCTCTGCAACCATGGGAAACTTCGTCACTTCGAAACCACCCGTCGCCACTTTCTGGCGGTTCCTCCTGCTGCTGCTTATTTTCTAAGCAATGGCAGGCGGGTCATGGGGTGCTGGGGATAAGGGAAGTCTTTCAAGCGGGGGGGGGTGTATTGGGGTTTTGCTTTCACAGTCCTTGCAGCCTCTTTTTCATCTCTCTGAGAAAAGGTCTGATGCGTCCCCGGAAATAACAAGAGACGTAAACCCCAAAGCAGACAAAGAGAGCAGAGCTGTCACAAACGGTCTGTGCGGCTGCTGGACTTTGGCTTCATTGCACGTACAATCAGGCTCAAGTCATTGGTCCAACTATGCACACAGAACGTGGAACAACAGCGTTGGAAGGGACCTTGGAGGTCTTCTAGTCCAACCCCCTGCCCGAGCAGGAGACCACAGACAGCCATTGTGTTCCCAACGCTCATTCTCTCCCTTGAACAGACCCGAGGAGCCGGGTGTGGCCTGTCGCGGTGGCTGTTGTAAAAGAGCCCTCCAAAGACGCTCCCCAACGCAGAGAGCCCGATTCATGCAGCGGTTCTTGTGGCCACAGGAATGATGGGCGGCAGGAATAAGAAGGGCCGGAAGTTTTCCCAGTGCCCAGAAATGATGGGGCCCTTTTTGCAGCTAGTACTACTTCGTCTTTCTTCTTCTGTGGACCATGAGCCAGAAGTAAAAACATTTGCCCAGTGAATGTGAACACATTCCAGTTGTGATCTTTTTTTTAATCTTTTCATGATCGATCTCTCTCTTTCTCTCCCTGCCTCCCTCCCTCCCGCCCTCCCTCTCTCTCAGTTGTATTCTTTTCCCCTTCCTGCAACTTCCAACCCTTCCCCAGTCTCTGTTAGCCTCCTCTTCGCTCTGCCTCTCGCTGCATTTAACTTTCTAGAGACTTTCTTGGATCACTTGCTTTTTGCTGTATGGCAGGGAACCGTCTCAGAAATCGTACAGATCGGTGAGCCTTCCTGGGAACATCCATCAGCATTATCTTAGCCCGCCCAAGGACAGTTTCTTTAAAATTTAACATGGGTTCATTATGTGTTAAACTACACTCAAGAAAACAACGGTGGAGCCCCTTTTCCTTTCTGCAATTACTGTTGAACATTAGAAAAAACTGCCTTATCAAAGGAGACAAGGAAACCATCCTCCCAAAATTACACTTCTTTTGTATGGAAAACAAAGTCCCTTTTTTCTAATCCAGCTGTACTGTGATATCACTTACCACGAAATCCCATGAGCTGGTATCCAAAAATTCAGAGAAACCATCTTGGTGAATTGGGGTGGGGGGTGGGGGTGGGGGGGTTTGTTTCGTTTTGCATTTCAGAAAAAAAAATAACACCTGGGAAAACTTCAAAACATGCCCTTGGATACCATAAGTGAGTGTATGAAAAACCCATGGTTGTAATGAGAACATTATCTTGATTCATTTTCCTGTTAGGTACCACTTTTTAGCACAAGGTGACATCTACTGAGAATAACAGGATCAAACATTTGGAGACCTGCCTGGGTCTCCTGAGGCCCGGTTCCATTCTTCATCTGCTGTGATTTCAAGATGACTTGCTCTGAGTTTAAAACTTGCCTGCCTTGGGTCATTTTGATCTGATGCTTAAGATCATTAATTACCTGGCCATTTTTGTGTCTTAGATGGATCCCTGCACACCCCAGGCTTCAGCTAAAGGAAAAACAAGGTTACATTTCTAGCAACGCAGAGTTAAAATGACCAACACTCAGTTTCATCTCTGCAGAAACAAGAACAATAAAACAGAAATACATTGAATTAGCTTTTGCTTTTCATTGATGCTGTCCATTGCATTGCTAAAATAAATCTTATTTTGGCTGCTTTTTAATTTTTAGATTGCTAACAACAATAATTAGAAGGAACCATTGAAATATATTCCCGTTTTCTTTACTGAGGTTCCCTCTCCTCTCGTTTCTTAGAGCAACAGTGACAATGCTATGGATGTTTGGGCTTTCCTGAACCTCGATCATGCTATCTCAAGAGATTTAAAAAAAAAAAGAGCTCTTTTTTAAGACAAGAATCTACATTTTGGGTGCTTGGTTTGAAAACCTCCTCTCACATTCATCAAACTAGATGAATTGCACTCTTAACCACCCTTCCCTGTAGACTCAGTATAATTTCATTGTTCGTTTTAGAAATATTGCCTAAATGAGTGAAGATAAGGCCATCAAAAGTTGGGCAGAAACACTGAAAGCACTTCGGTAGATGACGAGCCCAAACAGCTCTGAACAGTGTGCGGATTCCGCTTTTTTCCACTGCGTTGCACTTGTGATGTGCCTTCCACAGAGCTGGCTGTGGGGAACCGTATCCATGGCATTCCAGTGTGCGTGCATGCTGACTTGGTTTCAGGGTATTTTCCTCCTATACTCAAATCTTCTGAAAATCTTGAAATCCAAGGGCAACATGCGTCCTTCATGCTAAGCTGCTGCAAAAGGACAGAGTTCCTCCTCTGACATCTTCAAGATCCACGCGCAACCAAAGTGCCACCTCTGGTAGACCTCTGCAATCTAGCATGGCTGCTTCATGTTTTTGATACCACGGTGAACGTGCTAGATCTTCAAGTACCCCAGGATGACTCACTGATGGTTGCTGTTTCCTGTCATCCAGCAGCTTGATTTCTCATCCATCTCTTCAGTATCAAGCAATCTTCCGATGAGCATCAGGTCCAGGAGAAGCTTCATCTTCTGACCATTTCTGGAAGATCCTTTCAAATCCTTTTTAATGAATGTCATGTAAATATTGGAGAATGGATTAGTGGTGGCCGGGAGTTAAATATTTACTTTTTTCAGTTTATTTACGGTGGACTACTGCTGCCAGCAGTACAAGGGAAAGGGGGGGGGGGAAGCTTATGAATTATGAAAAAAGCATTTACAGAATCATAGTCATCAGTCCATATTTTTAGTACTGTGCATTTTATGCATCAAAATTATTACGCTTTTTTAAAAGTGTACTTAGGCTTCAGTACGTTCTATTCTGCCATATGAAAATTGCCTTTTGTGATAACGAGAAGTTATTTGCCAGACCCCAATCACTCTGCAAATGCACAGGGTCGTAAAAGGACTGACAAGTGGGGCTGGGGAGGTGGGGTGGTGGTGAACGACAGCTTTTCCGCTGCTGCTGCTGCCGCCACCTCCTGCTCCTTCGGCCCAGAAAGGGGGGGGGCGGTCCCTCTGGGGCAGGCTTGGTCTTGTTCATCTGCCAGTTGGGGAGGAGGAGGAGGAGGAGGAGGAAGGTCCTAGACTGAAGGAAAGGCGCATTCCCCTGGCACAAAGAAGGGACCGGCACATTTGGCCCTAGACAACATCATAGTTCTGATGACAATGGCTGTGCATCACAGATTTGGGATTTATTGTATTTTATTTTTGATGTGGGATGTATGTGCTTAAGAATCTTAGATTTTCTACAGTTAAAGATGCCTATATTGATGTTTTCCCCTTTTCTTTGGGAAAACCTTTTTCCAATTCTGTCCCTTAATTTTACTGGAACTCTGAGTTCTCTTTTGTCTGAAGCACTTTGTAAACGCTGAGGCTGCTTCTGTGTTCACTTGTTGCAATTCTGACCGAAAGAATGTGTTTGTAGTGTTAGTACCAAAGAATGTTATTTAAAGTGGGAAAAACAGATTTCTGACTTGGTTTGACATGGAGCGCATGAAGCCTTCGCTAAGCATTTCCTGCCGTGCTGCTGGGTTGGAGGGCCTGTGGGATTAGCCAAGGCAGAAAAGCATGGAAATCTGAGCGAACGATGTATTTGCTGGCCTGCGGAGCAGAGCAGAGCAGAGGGGAGAGGCTCCCTCTTGGGGGGGGGGGGGGGGACTAGCCCCGTTGGTTGCATTACTTGCACTGGGGGTGGGGAGTGGATGGCACTGAAGGTTTTCGATGCTCACAGCTCCCCAGAGAGTGGAGGAAAACTCTTTTGTCAGGGAGAGAGAGAGAGAGAGAGTTTTTACAGCACAGCCTCAATGGGAGCTGGGGAGAAGGACCGGGAGGCTAAATGGAGGGGAGGGATTATTCTGTTTCCCTCACCGCAAACCACAGGTGGAGGGGGGAGGGCCAGGCCGAGACCAGGAGAGGATGCGGGCTGTGTCCCTCGTGCTGGAAAGGAGCCGCTCTTGCAGCTTTGGCCAGACAGAGAAGGACACGAGTGGGGACGGTCAGAGGTCAAGGACAGGTCTTTCCTTAGCAGAAGGACCCTTTCCGCACTGACTGGGTCAAAAGCGGGGGGGGGGGGGGCTCAAGGCACCAGAGAGCCTGGAAGGGAGGGGTGAGGGGAAAGGCCTTTTTTTTTTTCCCGCATAGCTGAAGCCAGAAATAATTCTGTAAAAATTGTGGCACTTTTTAAAAAAGTTACATTTGTTAATCTGCTTGTGTATTTTTTTAATTAAATCTTTGCATACATAGATTATTGTTAGATGAGATCACCCAAAAGGGCTGTGCACTAGGGTTGCAAGGGAGGAGCATTGGGCTTGTACAGGTTTCTACGGTCTTAATGCAGTCAAATAAGCTTGTGATGCTAAAAAAAATATCAAAACCAGCCAAACAGCTGAAATGTTGCCCTCACAGCCCTCCAGTGCCCAGAACTGCCTGACAGGTGCATCAAACGGCAGCGGATAAAGAATGGTTGAATTAGGCTAAGAAGTCATTGAAAGATTATGAAATAAATAAATGGATGGATGGATGGATTCTTTGTTATGATCAATGATCATAAAATCATTGCATACATAAAACTAATGATGGTTGATTGATTGATTGATTGATTAGGTGGATGGGTGAGCAGAGCAATCCAATTGCATTTTGCATATTACTTGACAAAATGTGACCATCCTTAAAGAGAATAATGGCCTTATATCCAGGAAGTGGTCTTTGATTAATGGTTCTAAAGCAGACAGAACCAGCCATTTATTTACTGACACCGATAGAAGAATTTGTAATTGACTTTATTTGTGTCAGAATTAGACACGGAAGTGGAATTCCCTGTTGGACACTTGGATGGAGATGCTGGGCACAACCACAGAAGCAGCTGCAGCCACAGCTCATGGCACGACTGATATGAGACCAGGGCAAACCATCTTTTCTGGTGGATGGGTGGCAGCCATCCATCCCGAGTTGCAGAGAGTTTGTGTATGCCCAGCCTCAAGAGACAGAAGGGAACTGGGAGCTGTTAAAGAGAGGATGTTACGAAATGTAAGCCTTTTGTTTCTGACTTCATTAGTACAATGTGTGTTTAATAGAAGGTGACAGTTGTCATTGGACAGAAGGCAAATTTCATGCTGTAAACCAGTTCTGATCTTTGTAACCTTGGATTCTATTGTTCCTCCAAATACAGTTTTAAAAAGCAAACCTGATTGTCTGAATCCGTGTGTACATTTCCTTTCTTGGCTGCCTATGGAGAGCGGCTTCTATTTTTTGAGACAGGTCCTTGGTTATTCATCTAGATGAGTGGTGGTAAACCTATGGCACACATGCCAGAGGAGGCACTCAGAGTCCTCTCTGTCGGCACGTGCACCGTTGCCCCAACCCAGCTCCATCGTGTTTCTCCGTGGCATTTCTCACCGTAATTTGCAGGGAACTAAAACTTAAGTCAATCACGAAAGAAGAAGATCTCGCCTCCAGGATGTCAGTTGTTGTTTCCTGCAGAGCTGTGGGTGTTGTGATGCCCCACGCCCTGCCGGCCAGCCGGTCTTCGGATCTCCAGCAGGTGCGCACACATGCGACTTGCAGTTTGGGCACTCGGTCTCTAAAGGGTTTGCCATCACTAATCTAGACCAGTGGTCCCCAACCTTTCTGGCTCCATGGACTGGCCGTGGTGTGGGGAGGGGATGGTTTGATGGGCGCAACGTCAATCCTGCCCGTGTGCAAATGAAGCTTTGTGCGCTCGCCCGCAACTTCCTCAGCCCAGTTCCTGACAGGCCCTGGACCGGTGCTGGTCTGTGTCCCCATGGGTTGGGACGCCTGATCTAAGCCAAACGAGCATGAGAGAAACTTACACAAAGGAAGCGTTTTAAGAGCATTTTCAAGCTATTTTTTGACACTCAATGCTGTTATGGGAAATCAGTCTTACTAAAGAGAAAATAAATAATTAGCTTACATAGATTGTTTAAGAATATATTTTACAGGATCTGGGTGATAAATAGAATCTTTTCTTATCCCTTCCAGCTGGACCCTAAATATGTTTAGTTTTTTTGCATGGTTCTTTTCTTTTTCAATGGAATATATTTATATTCTGAACAATAACTGATACCTTCCTAACAACAAAAAGGGCCACACACTTTCCTGCAAATACTTCTTAAGTAATGGCACTGAAATGACTCATTTGCAATAAGTGTAAAGAAGAGAAAATGGAAAAGCCAAGGCTGGTCTCCCCCATGAGGGTCCTTTGCTACTCAGACAACCTGCCTGATGGGCTGATCCCAGGAGCCGTTCGTTCCGGAGCATTTCTGCAAAGCATCAGCAAAGCTGAGCGGATAACTCAGGAGTTCCATGGGAAGGGCACCTGAAAGCACCTTTGCTTGGGGAGGGGAGGGCATGAAACCTCTCAAGGGGAGAGAGGAGAGCATTCATGGGACCCTGCTCCTATGGAGGTGATGCAGGGCCCAAAGAGCCACTGAAACACACACACACACACACACACCACTGCCAGCTCTCCAGTTTAGTATGCTAATAAATAACCATTCTATGGTGTTTCCCCTGTATGCTGAAGAGACAAGCAAGATTTTGGGCAATGTTGCCTCTTTCCAATCTTCCCTTTCCGAAGAAAGTAATCGGCACCTTCAGAAGAACTTGGAGAAAGCAGATTATTTTGAGTGATTTCACACTGGGGTATCTGTAGTACCGATACCCAGGCAGTACTACTCACGCTTGTCAGTGGCCTTTGATGAAGCCAGGAGAGCAGTGGTGCATCTCTCTAGTACTCCTTGACTGCTTGGTGGTTTTCAACGCCATTGACCGGCTACGGACACTCGGGGTGGTAAGCGCTAAGCTTTTGTCTACTTCCTCATTGAGGTCATCCATCAACTTGGGGTTTGGTATCATCAGAATGTGAAATCCTGGGCTGCAAGATGACACCGGGGTACTGACCCAGTGTCTGGAGGCGCTTTGGTCTGGATGGGGAGGTACAAACTTCAGTGCAGTTCTGCCCTTGCTCAGAGATGTTTTCACCTTGGTCATCTTGAATGGAATTCCACTTCTCATTCCATATTGGCCTGCAACTGGGGGTCCTCTTGGACTCTCGGCTACTGCTCAAAAAGGAGGGGGCAGTTGTGGCCTTGTGTGTCAGTTTCATCTTGTCCAAACCCTTCAGAGAGTCACTAATGCCCTGGACTTTTGCAAAGCACTGCGCATGAGCTGCTCCTGAAGATCATCTGTGCTCTACCGCTAGATCCCCTTCAAAATACAAGACCAGCAGTTATGGGCCCTTCTCCTTCTTCCCACGGGTCACTGCTGCTATGCTAATTACATTGATGGCCAGGTGGCTTCCAAGGGCAAGTCAAGGTGTTGAATATTGATAAAGCCATTCACGGCAGAGGGTCTGGTTATCCAGGGACCACCTAGCTCCATTTTTTTCCTACCTTTGGGTAGACTTGGTGTCTACCTTGGACATCTTCCAGGTCTAAGGAAGCAAGGCTGTCTCAGCGCCTGCCCCCCAGAACAGCATCCCAGAGGAAGCAGCGCTCTGCTCTTTTTCCACTTAAGACATAGACACCTGATATCAACAAAACCAATTGCCATGTTTAGTTGCCAATCCAATGTGTAGTCACTAGGATTTGAGCTTCACTCCAAGGAGACTTTGGGCTCCCTCTAAGGCTGGAGGAAGGGACACCACTGACTGGGTCAAGTGGAAGAGCAGAAAGGGCAAACCCCCCCCCCCCCGGCCCCTGTGGCTGGAGAAGTGCTGCAATTTTTTCCAGCTTTGCTAATAAGGGAGTGCAGCCAAGACAAAGGATGACACCAACTTTGCCTGCCATGAACAATGATCAGGACTCTATTGGCTGTGACTCAAGAATGACGATAGAGGCAGGAAGAGAAAATGTCACTCTACTTTATCTCATTCCAATTGAAGGATTGTTAGACAGCACTTTCAAACATTGTTCGGTACCCGTAACAAACTGAAATCCTTCACATAACTTGCTCTGCCTGGAACACGATTCCAAGGTGCAGGGAACTGGCAATAAATCTTTTCGGCCCTTAAGGACTGGTGGTGTCTGAGAATGACCTTGTGGGAGGAGGAGAAGAAATGCTGTTTAGAAGACAATCGCAGAAGAGAGGAGCCCCCTGCCCCCCCAGTGGCTTAAGGGTTAGAGGAAGAAACGTAGGAAGGACCTGGCCTAATGGTTAGGACAGTTAAAGTCATGGCAGGAAGTTTGTACCTTCAGACTCAAATTCAGATTCGGCTATTGCAGCCTACAAGGAAGCAGCCCTGTTTCCTGCCTGTTTTACCTGCGCGGGCTGACATAAGGGTAGGATCCCTTCCCAATTAGCTCTGAGGAAACAATCCCTATGTAAATTATTATAAGCAGTTACGCAGGAGCTGCTATTTGCAGGGCTGCAGCCAGGCCTAGTTCCCAAGGAGCTGCTATGTTCTATTGCTTGTGTCTGCATCATGCTTTATGGCTTTATTGAGCTAATATTGAGTGCAGTTTTCCCTCTAGTTCCCTCCCGTACTTTATGGATGGCAAAGTTGTCAGCTAAGCTGATTAGGAATCTGTTCGATCTCCCACTTGCTGCAGAGTTTGTCTCCCAGTTGACATCAGGGTAGTTAAAGTCTCTCATTACGATTGTGGTATGTTTCCTGCATACATTTTTTAATTGAGTAGCAAAGAGTTAATCTATTTCTTCTGCTGGTTGGGTGACCTATAGTGTACTCGTATATAGCAATGTCGTTTCCACCACCACCACTTTTTATATTGACCCATATGGATTCTAGGATATTTTCATCCTTGGTTTTGTGTATTTCTATAGAGATAGAGTAATCTTTTTTATGTAATGCAAATCCACCCCTTTTTTTGTTTGGTCTTTTTCTTTTGAATAATCTGTATCTTTCCATTAGTACATTCCAGTCATGAGTTTCATCCCACCAAGTTTCTGTAATGGCAACTATATTATATCTGCCTTCCAGTGGTGGTGTTCAGCCTGGTTGCACAGATTCTGGCGAACCGGTAGTGGCGACAAGCGTTTGGCCCAGTCCACCCGCCCCTGCCCTATCCTCTCCTATATCCCCTTCTTTATTTTCTTTCTTTCAGCTGAATTTCATGGAGCGGCTGTTTTGCGCTCCTCTGCAGCCTTCCTACTGGTAAGTCCAAAGCTTAGAAGCCATGCAATGGTGCAGCTAGCACATGCAAACCAAACTGATAGTACAACCGGTTGCATCCCACCACTGCTGCCTTTGTGTACTAATGCTTCAAGTTCGTTGTGTTTGTCCCCTAAACTTCGAGTGTTAATATATAGGCATTTGAGTCCTTTATGGGTTTTGTGGGGGGAGAAGGAAACCTAGGGATTGACTCGACTCGTCATTTTTGACCCTCCCTTATTTACTTGCTTCTTTGGAACAAATGCTAAATTATTTTATTTATTTAATCAAAAAATTCTTCTGACACTTCTGTCCAATAAGAGATCTTGTGAGTTTGCGCAAATATATCTCTGTGAGAGGTTTTGTCTGAACAAGGTGGAATAGGTTTGTGCTCTAATCATGCACTCAGTGTCAAATTCGAACTGCGCTTTTGCTGTTGCAACAATTATCACTTCTCAGCTTGCCAACGAACCGGTGGGAGGGAAGGGGGAGATATAGGCTCCAGACATCAAGAAGACGAAGTGTGAGAACCAAGGATGCTTCAGCAGATGTTTACAAAAACCAAAGACTTTTTCTCATAACAATACAATGACATTCAATTGGACAATGTGATCTGCACAAATAGGGGGAGGGAGAATCCTATACTTTAATTATGTGGGTTTGCATGGGAATTAGTTAGAGCTGGTTTTGCCCTCATCAGTGCCGAAATGATGCACTCGATAAAGTTTTGCATTCAGGGATTGGATCGTCTCGGCCGTGCTTGATTTGGTTGGGTTCGTCAGTCAGAATTTTGATACTCAGCTTTCGAAATCATTTATCCAAAACACTTCCAATATATTTTATTTATTTATTTATTTGATTTATATACCGCCCCCTCTCCCGAAGGACTCGGGGCGGTTCACAGCCAATAAA
>JAEANM010013023.1:0-14573 GCA_017656035.1 Myanophis thanlyinensis | reverse complement strand
AGCCAGCAAAAGCTGGCTGAGGGATTCTGGGAGTTGAAGTCCACAAGTCACAAAATTGCCAAGTTTGAAGACCCCTGGTAAAGTGATGTAGGGTTTCCTGTCTAAGCAAGGGGTTGGACTAGAAGACCTCCAAGGTCCCTTCCAACTCTGTTATTCTGGTCTACTCTAAAAGTAGATTTAAAAATGACAGACTACAAAAATAATTTGGAAAAAGATGCCACACTGGATATCCAAAAATGAAACTTGCTGATTTGTTATTAATTAAAAGGATATACAAATAACAAACCAAGAAAGTGGCATGAATAGTTAATTTACAAAATAGACCTGGTAAAACTATGAATAATTTTGTGAGAAGGGACAAAAAAATGAAAAGAAATCAATTTTTAAGACATTATTTGAAGGAACTAAAGATCAAGATTGTTAAAAGTTAAATGAAGGAATATAAAGTTTGTTTATTTTATAAAGGTTAAAGCAGTTATGTTGCTATCTCTGGTAACTCTTAATAGACTTTTGCTGATTAGAACTGAAAAACAAAGTTTTAAGTGTTATGGAGTTAAGGAACTGACCAGGATCAAACAGAAAAGGTTTATTATTATTTATTGTTGCACAGGTTCAAGCTGCAACATAAGCATGAGCCAAAAAGCCTGAACCGCGAAGAGTTCAGATGCAGTTACTTTTATCCTATCAAGATACAGGAAGCAGGATACATACGTAATCAAAATATGGTCATATATACATTTGGCATATCATGATTGGTTACAATATTGAACGCACCTTTAGCCCAGCTGTCCCCTGGCCTGTTTCTATGGAAGCTAAATATATCTTGTGCCCTCCCAGTGAGTAAATCACAGGTTTCTTGCATTCTAACTAAAGTTTCCGGCCATTATGATTTTCAGTTATTTCTGCTCTGTAGTTGGACTGCAGGTGTGAAGCTGAAGTTTGGCCTTTTCCACCTCACATGTTACTCTGATCTTTACATATCTTGTTTCTGTACTCTTTCTCAAGTGATGCTCTGTCCTATTTTATGTCATGTTTCACTTTATAACCTGTCCACTTTATGTCCAGCTATCCTTCCGAAAACATGCACATTTGTTTCACATGGCTTCTTGTACCTTTTCCCATATTATAAGGGTTTATTTTAGATAAGACATAGGATATGGGAAGAAGAAATAATTTGTTATATTTTAAATGAGGTGATACATAACTAAAATAGTTTATACTTGTGATGAAGTGGGAAGTCATTTCTTCATATATTTCTTTTTCCTTACTATTTTCTTCTTTTTTCTTTCTATTTTTTCTGTGTGTTCTATTTTTTCTTTCTGTATTTTTTGTATGTTTTCTATCTTGTATTAGTTTTTATCTTTAGTTTTTTAATTGTAATTTAATATTGTAATACTACAATTTAATAATACTTTTTATTATTATAAAAAAATTCCTAGAGCAGAATACAATACACCCAAACTGCTGTTCCATGTTGCAAAAACATGTTAATTGCAATTTTCTTCAAACGGATATAATTTTATACAAGTAAATATTTCCATTTTCTAAAATATTGAATTTTCCGTGCATAAGCCAAAAGCTATAGATTTCTATTTGCACATCAAATCTATGTGACAGAGAAGGAGACTGAGACAGAGAGAAAAAGAAAAAGAATTTCATCATGTTTTCTGTATTTCTGATCTGTTGTTGATGCACTCTGATAAGCTGACGTTAATAAACATTTGTTGCTCCTTTTTTATACGGGGAAAGAAGAGACTAGCAGAAGAGTGCCATCAAGGCCTTTACATTGTACTTATAGATTTGTTGAGCCAAAGTCAGAATTTAAATCTAACAGTGAAAAACAAGCATGGGCTCTAGTGTTGAATCAATGAATATACATGTGACTAACTAGCTTAGTCAAGGTAAACAGTATTAGTGATAAAAATAATATTATACTCAGTGTAACATTTCATTAATAAAAGAAAGGAACATCTTCACTGTACATGAGAATCATAAGTACTTCTTGACAGACTAATTAGTGAACCATGAAATCTGATACAGACATTCAGAAATGGAATGTATTCTGTTGAATACAATTTACAGCCAGTTAAATGCATGCTCCATTCAACATTAAAAAAAAAAACAATTAGAAGTCTTTTGAAGTAAAGAATTTTTTGCTCCTATTTCACAGGTTCTTTCTTAAGAAACAATTAGCAGCCCTCCATTCATTACTGAACTTCAATTTCCAGAAGGCTAAACGTTGGAAACATCAGTGCTTAGAGATCTACTTTCAGTAATTCTCCATTTTCTAATGATTATGACTGTCTGTTAGCTCGTCTCAGCTTCAAGATCTACTTATGAAGCAATACAGTACATCTGTTCATTTAGTGACCATTCAAAGTTACGATACTGAAAAAAAAAGTATTATGATCATTTTTCACACTTACAATCTTTGCAGCATCCCAAAATCATGTGATTTACATACAAATGCTTAACAACTGATTCATATTTATGACAGTTGTAGTGTCCTTCTGATAAACAGTCAGTGGGAAAACCAGATCTGCTTAATAACCACGTTACTAATTTAACAACTGCAGTGATTCACTTAACAAAGGTGCCAAGAAAAGTCGTAAAATGGGCCAAAACTCACTTAACAAATTTTTAATTTAGCAACATAAATTCTGGGCTCAATTGTGATCGTAAATCAAGGACTATCTATATATATATGCTCAGTCTCCAAATAATCCTGGTTCTCTTTACAATTGTTGTGACCTTGCTTTGTGCTTGATTCATTCCTCAACTGAAAGTTTTCCGTTTTTGTTAAACCTTAGTTCCTCTTTTGTGCAATGTTATTTCTGTGTTTCTTAATTCCTAGCATCCTGGGTAGAGAATTCTGGGAGTTGAAGTTCATGCATCTTGAAATTGCTAAGATTGAAAACACTGGTGTTAAAGGTTATAACTTATTCTTTTATTTGTGAGTTGCTTGTGCCTACTTATTCCATTTGTGCTATTTATATTTCAAATAGTTTTGCTTTCCTTGTAGCTACAGACCTAATGATTAAGGTAGGGAGGATTGGTGATCAATGTTCACGTATTTAGCATTTAGCATTTAGACTTATATAGCACTTCATAGCTCTCTCTAAGCAGTTCACAGATTCATCATATTTCCCCCAACAGTTTGGGGAGAAAATATTTCCCCCAACAGTAAAATGGGTCCTCATTTTACCCACCTCTGAAAGGATGGAAGACTTGAGATTTGAACTGTGTTTCTATGCTTCTTCTAACCCTCTAGAAATTACCTAGTTAGGCAATTATACCTTCTGGCAAGGTCTTTGAATTATTACGTTCTTTCATCAGAAAATATATCACTTATGCTGGAAATTTTTATGACTAATCCCATCAATTAATTTTTTAATTGCTCATATGTGGTACTACATCATGATCATGTATAGCAAAGAGATGGATTGCTGTAATATTTTTTATATTTTTTATATATTTTTATTTTCAAATTTCTAGACAAACTGAATTTGTAAGATTTGTGGTGGTTAACAACATAATCAATAAATTATTAAAATATCCACAGTATACAATAAAGCATCCAAGGTAATTATCAATAATTCATTTAAAATTAAACTTAAATTCCTTAAAAATAATCAAAGCCAACATACAGAACTAATCAATTAAGCCACAAAAGCTTCCGGAAAAAGATCTATGTCAGGTCGGGATGTTGTATAACACAGGGGTCATAGTGGAGAAACACTGCCCACTTATTCTTCTCATCTCATGGAATGTAGAATGTACTATTAGTACATTAGTATGGATCTGCACTGTGGAGGATGTATTTGGGATCACTTATCGGAAGTCATTGATGGACATATAAGTACCTTTAAAGCAATCAGGTGAACATCTCGACTCATCCTGAGTAAAACAAATCCCTATTTTGCAATCTCTATGTGCCTTTTGTCAGTTAACTCTTTATAAGAGGGGAACATGAGTTTTAGCTTGTAGAGAGCCTAAGACTTAACGTAAGTTTTTTTCTCAAGTATTAATCAGTGTAGTTTTAATAACCTTTGTCTATGTGTGTTGCTAAATGTATCAATTTCTACCAAATATATACATCAATCACATCTATTTCACATACTGAATTGTTGATGGTATACATTGCTTAAACTAATTCCTACACTAGGTAGCAAAGTCAATAATAAAAAATGCTAAGAGTTATATTCAATCCTAAATTGTCATACAACTCCTCTTAAACAAATGGCTCTTTATGTATAATCAATTTGGGTGCTAAGATCCTAAAAGCATATGATTTAGGAATAGAGTTCTGTATTAAAACATCTGGATGCATAATACCTAAGAATCAGTATGTATAAATTCTGTAATCAAATTATAGTATACAACTCTGCATCACATATCGATTGATCACTGAAATCTTGAGATTTCCTAAATACACAGAGCATAAATTAATTTGTCATATAATTAATTCAAAATGACTGCCATGGGAAATTAATATTATGGAATATTTGTAAATGGTACTTTTAATAACTATGATCAATATGCCAAACAGATCTCATAATTGTAGTACAAGTTGGCTTGAGGAAGGAAACAATTCTCCCTTGAGAAGTGAACCATGTGAATGAGCTCCCATCAATTTGCTCTAACTTCTTCTCACCTACCAGTTCAAAAGCCTTTATAATCCTTTATAATTCTGTTTATATTAATATTATCCAAATTTTTTAATGCTCAGATAGACTATTCCTGCTGTTGTTGATAGTCAGGCTAGCTAAGAATTCTAGGAACTGGCCATTGAACAAGAAAAGCTATTTTAGACAAAGCATTCTCAATGAAGACCATCATCAGAAGATATCATTCAGCAGAAAAAAATTAATTTTGAACAAAATGCCCTAATAGATCAGCACATTGTAGTCAAGTTTGTTCTGCAAAGAACTTTGCATAGTTCTGCATGCCAGTTAATTAATAGGCCTTTGATATTCTAATATTCTAATATGTCCACAGAGTCTCCTAATTACTCTGTCTGTACATACTAAATTATTATAATGTGAGGTGTATTCATCAAGGATTTTTTTCTGGGGAGGATAAAAAAGGATTAATGAATTTTATTCAGTGGAGGGAAGGAGGGAAAGACCATGTCCATGTTCTTGTCAACTCCTAGTCAGATTATCTTTTTAGCTGGTGACTTTCTTAGTTGTTGGCTTATTCCCATCCCGCATACATGCATCTTTTTAGATCAACCTGTAGATAATTCTTCCTAAGTCAGAATCAAACCCTTAATTAACATGTTCTTTTCCTTGTCCATGGAGTTCAGCAAAACATTTGTCATCTGTCATGGTTCTGGGCAGTGTTTCTCAACCTTGGCAACTTTAAGATGTTTGGACTTCAGAATTCTGGGAGTTGAAGTCCAAACATCTTAAAGTCACCAAGGTTGAGAAACACTGGTTCTGGGAGAGGTCAATCTGCCAGTGGCCCAGAAGTTCATGACCATCGTTGGTTCATTGGCCTAACCCAGATCATCATGAGTCCAATTCAAGTTAGTGGTGACACACCAGACATGATCTTCTTGCCAGAGCAACAGCAGTGTGATCTGGTGGGGAATCTAACATTATCGACCCCTCTCCCTGCCATGATCAGATTATTCCTGGTGTCCTTGAGACTCTTATGTTCCTCCGTAGGGAAGTTACATCCATTCTAGAAGTCCTCCCCCAGCAACTGATGGACCTAAATGTATTCTAGACGTAACTGGAGATACCCTGGTGATCCTCCTACATGGCCCTATTGGAGTCTTGGTAACAACCTGGAATCAAAGGATGGTAATGGCTCTAAACAGGATCGTGCCTATGCTGCCTCTTTTGGCCCATTGCTCCCATTGCTCCCATGGCTCACAGAGCAGCTATGAGTTCTGAAAAGGGTTAAGAGATGCCTAGAATGCTGCTTGAGAAAAATGAAAGATGATTCAATTGTACAAGATTTAGAACCATTATTAAGCATATACGTATCATGGCTATAAGAGCAGCAAAATAGTGACCCAGCATTACCTTGAGGTAAGATGGGTAGCCCATAAACTTTTGAAATAAATAAATGTTTTCTCTACGCTTATTGCATCAGCAGAGTGTCACCCAAGCCACCCTGGTCTGAATCATCTGGTCCCTCTTGGATCAGGAGGACCCAGGTGATTATCTTCAGAGCCATGCAGAGGACTAGTTCAACATCAGATGGATAAAGTCACTCAGATTTGTCTGCAGTTTGAATGCATGCATGGTGCAGGGCCATGTGAGATGCTGAGAAAAGTCTTTCCCAGTTACCTGGGATCAATTCAATTCTGTTGGACAAATGGACAAGGTTCTTTATTATTATTATTATTATTCAATTTACATAACACTAAACATTTTAACAGTACTGTGTCATGTGCCTCTTACATTTACATTCATTCCTATACATTTTGATTTCTCTGTTCTAACCATCTATACCATTTATCCCACACCACATAAAATTCTAAAAATCAGTGCAATCATTTATCAATTAGATCCTTGTCCCTCGTGGTTGGTAAAAGCCTCCATGATGGTGATTAGCATGTGGTTCCAGGAAGTGATAAATTCCTTACTGCAGGAGAGGATGTTCCTGGGGCCTTTTAAGGAAGCTCTGGTTTACCCCTCCTTAAAAAAACATTGCTTGATCCCATCTCCCTGGACAATTTTCATCCAGTGTCCCATTTTCTCTTCTTATGGAAGGTAATAGAAAAGGTGTTGCTTTGGCAACTTGAGAAGGTCCTGGATGAAATGAATTATCTAGACCTCTTTCAGTCAAGTATCAGTCCCAGAAATGAGACAGAGACAACTGTTTGTTCTCATGGGTGATCTTGGTGAGAGTGGAGTATGAGTAGTGAAACCATTCTCCTTGACCTCTCAGCAGCCTTTGATACCATCAACCATGGTAGTCCTATTAGCTGGCTACAGATTGTGCTGGTTTAGCTCCTTTCTCCAAGGTTGGTCCCAATTAGTATTAATAGAGATCCATCACATGCTTTCCTTTTGTGTTATGCTACAGGGATCATACTCTCTCCACTCCTTTTTAACATCTACATGAAAATGTCACTATGGGTTAAGGTATCATCAGTATGCTGATGATACTTAATGCTATATATATCCACTGTAGGTGACCCAAGTGATGCTGTTGTCGCCCTTTCATGGTACCTGATGACTCTGAGGCTGGGATGGGGAGACAACAAACTTTGGCTGAACACCGAGGAGACCAAATGGCTTTGGGTGCATGGAGCTTTAAGACCCAGAAACTTGATATCTTTAGTTTTGGATGAGGTAGCACTACCCCGTACAAATCCAGTTTAAAAGTTGGGGCTTCTCCTGGATTCACAATTCCTGCTCAAAGAGTAGGTGATAGTCATAGCTAGAAGACTCTCACCCTTGGACTACTGCAATGTACTCTACATGAGGCTATCCTTGAAGAGAATTTGGAAGCTTCAGCTGGTAGAAAGTGCCATTCTTTGTGGTTAATGTTACACCACTGTTCTGTGAGCTGCTAGTGAGGTTCCAAGTATAACTCAAGATATTGGTTATTACTCATAAAGCACTACATGGCATGGGTCTAGATTAAGTGATGAACCATCTCATCCCTATGGGATAGGCCTGCCCTACCCTTGCTGGCAGATGAACAATACTGTGGATAGCATAGCAATAGCATTTTAGATTTACATGATGGTTTATTGCACTCTCTGGATGGCTTGTAATGTCAGGATTATTTGCATATTGCCCACAACAATCTGGGTCCTCATTTTACTGACCTCAGAAGGATATATCAGTCAGGCTATCAACAGAGTTTGCCTGCAATACTGCACTTAACCACTGTGCCATCAAGGAATTCCAGTTGGCAGTGCCCAGAAGAGCCTTCTCTGCCATGGCCTGATCCTTTGGAACATCTTATCCCCTGAAGTGAAATTGGCTCTCACCTTCTGTCCTTATGCCAGATCCTGAAGACCTGGGTCTGACAGTTAGCAGGGGAGTCAAGGCAAGATCATCATGCTAGAGGTGGTTGATGGTCTAACAATAGATTAGTTAGAGAGAAAGAGACTGAAATATGAATTATTTATTTCAAAACATAAAATTTATCCAGCTGAAACATATTTTGGAAATGCACATCAACAATAGGAAGAATTAATGCTCCCTAGGAAAATGCATTCTTAGGTGGAGGTAACTGTCATTTTTCTTTCATGCCATTAAATTCCTCATTTATAAATATAAAGATTAAATTTGCTGTTCTAAATTATTTGTTACAATTTATGGTACTGTTACATGGTAGATTTGGGCTAAGTTACTTGATTTGGCAACTCTCTAAATGTCACTAATTCACTGCAGCTCGTTAATCATTCTATTCCTAGCCCCCAAACACCGTTTAGCAAAGTAGAAAACATTGTGCGTGGAGTAAAGTTATGTCAGTTCTTTGCCCCAAAGTAATCTTTATGTATTTTCAGTGGAACTCAGACAATATAATCTAGTAATAAGATTCCGGGCCTGCAAAGTAATATTGCTGGATGTTTTGATTTCTCCATTAGATTGAATTGGTTAGTACTGATCAGTACTTTTATTTTAACACATGAATGAAGAAGTTTAAAAGGAAGCCTAGAATAAAAGATTGCCCCAAATACACTTTTTAATAGAGCTTCCTTGAGGGAAAATAGTGCAATTTATTCTTTTTTGATTATGTGTGCTTAATCAAACCCTTGGCAAATTTCTAGGTAATTGACTTTTTGTTCCCATTTAAATACCAGAGGGTATAACATAACCTGAATTATGAAACAAAACATTGCATTTTATTTTTGCATCAGGATATTTTAATGAGAGGAAGAAAAGGCTTATTTAGAATGGCAATAAATATGCAGAGTTCCACAGCTAAGACAAACATTTCAATAAATAACTTAATTGAACTGTGCATATTCAGTGATTGAAATCCGATTACTTTGTAACTTAATTTGTGTACTGCTTGACTGTTCTGCTGTTTCAAGCAATTTAACATTGTTGGCAGTACATGAAGATGGAATGTTAAACAGAGACTAGTGCATGGTATTTTTTTTTATTCGTAGTAAGAATTCTTGCCATTATCTGAAAACCATAAATAAGCTTAAGTTTAGACTAGGAGATCTAAGCTAGGACAGCAGACACATGTGCAGTTTTGAGTGTGCGTGTGAAGCATTTGCACAAAACTATTTGGTGAATTTATTAATACATACCTTTTTAAGATGGATACATTGCCATTTTAGCAGAAGCGGTACTATTGGCATCAAAGAGAACATTAGACTTGGAATAGTGGAACAGTTAAGCTGTAAAGTTTTTAGAAAGAGGAGAAGCTGAAATAAGCACTCAGGACAACTACCAAGGTGAATGTGGACAGCTGCAACATATCTATGTATCAGAAAGCAACCCAAGAATCAGGCAACAGCCACCCACTATTTTATTTCCTAAAAGTGCCCATGAGGTCTATGGGAATCTCTGAATCCTTGTTTAAAATAGAGGTTAGGCTTCACATTGTTGTTTTGAAGCAAGCAGCTTTCCTTTTCATTTGAAATAAGCAAAAAAAAACAAAACCCCAAACCTATAATGAAGAAGCTTGGCACACATCAAAGCATAAACCATATGTTACATCATTACAATATGTCATGGGCAAATTGAATGTTAGGACAAAATGGAGACACTGTGGCTTTGCAGAAGTGCCAATCAATCTACAATTTCCAGGATTCTTCACCAGACTGGTTGGAACTATTAAGAAGATCAAAAGTTCTCTACCTTTATAAAGAGTTCCCATTTTCTATTCTGTAATCCATGCCTTGCAAAGCTAATATCAGGACCAATTAGTACCCAGAGTTTGGTTGGAGGCTGAGAGAATATGAGAGTGTAAGACCCAGCCTCGAAGCACTTCAGTGCTTAACAAAAAAAAAATATCTGCAAAAGCCTTTTACCTTGACATTTAACCTAATCTCTGATCCCTCTTTGACTAGTTTGATACTATGTGCAGTGACACTCTGTGTTTCTATCTATACAAATAGAAGAACCAATTGTGTATATGAACTTGGGCTGAATTTGTTTACAGTACACATTCTGGCTGGAACTTCTAGAAGAAGGAAGAACTGACAAACATTGCCTCCATCCCTTTCCATCTGCCCCCACATTTGCCTCAGTTCCATGAACAGGACAACTTATTATACACACAACATAAAATAACATAGAACAGTGATTCACATTTATTCCTGCTCCTCCAATGTCTTTTTAAGTATCCATTTTAATTTTCATGATTTTGAATATAAATTAAAGCTTGCAGCAAGTCTTCCACTCAATACTTTACAAGATTCCCTTAAACTGTATCAAATATATGAATGTGAGATGAAGCTAACCCATTTTTAATTGAGTTTTCCATTTTTCTCATCTACCAAAATGTTTCCACCCAGGATCCATCAGAGTTCTTTATCCCACATATTTTTATTTATTTTATTAGAATTTTTTATCCCATGTTTATTACTTTATAAGTCGCTCAAGGCAATGAACATGCATAATAGTCCTTCCTTCTCCTATTTTCTTACCAACGATAACCCTGTGCAGTAGACTGGGCAGAAAAGTGACTAGAAATCCCAGGCTCCTGGTTTCTAGGCCAACACATAATCACCATACCAAACTGACTACATGAGTAGCTAGTGAGTTGATAGTGCAATTCAGTGCAAACCCAAGGACTATAGGAGAGAAATGCGTGAGATTTTCTACCCTTGGTTTATCTGAGCCTGAAAATGACCTGAAATGATTTTTTTATTTATTAATAAGAGTTGCCATATTTTTCAGTGTATAAGATGCACTTTTCTACTCCCTAAAAGTGGGTGAAAATTGTGGTGCATTTTATACATCGAATACAGCCATTGAATATGTTCCCTTCCCCCTGTCCCCAGAGGCATTTTGCAGGGCTCCAGAAGCCTCTGCAGGGCTCATTTCCGACAAAAAATTGACAAAAAATGAGCCTTTTTTTGGCGAAAATAAGTCCTGCAGATGCTTCTGGAGCACTGCAAATGCCTTTGGAGGCTGAAGGGAGGGAATACAAGGTGCCTGGGTAGGTTGGGAGGCTAAAAACAGCCCGTTTTTTGGCCTCACAACCCCCCCAGGAGTCTTATATTCCCTCTCCCAGAGGCAATAATCTTCATTATTCTCTTTCACTCTTATTTTCTTCCCAAAATCACTCAGCCTTTATGGTCTTCCAGCATTTCCAGTTTTGAGTATTTTGATGTCACATTTGTTCACATAATGACTGTAATTGTAGTTTGGTTAATTAGCTGTATATTTACCAAATTTCCAAGATTTGTGGTAGCTGTATGATAAATAAGCTATAGACAGCATAATAGTTTGAATAAGAAGAAAATGGGCATGGGGTACAAGCTTCTCTTTAGAGAATTACACGCATCAGTTTTGAATGCATTCTCTTTTATAACATTAGTTAATTTTGCCAAGGTTTAATAGGCAAACCACCCATCCTTTCCAAATACAACTTTTTTTTCTTATTTTCATCTTTCAAAATCAAGGTGCATGTTATATTCTGATGCATCTTATACACCAGAAAATATGGCAAATAGCCACACATTCAGCATATGGCTCAACATAAATCATTCAAAAAAGGACCGTTGTTAATGTATAAAAATGATGCCTTTGTCTATCCTTAACTGTGGAAAGCACTAGAGATCTTTAATACCTTATAAAAAGCAGGCAAGGTCAAGGCCAAACCAAATTCCAGAGGTGACAACAACAAAGGCATATCTTTTGGACCTCCTCAGATTTCGTGCCTAAACAGCAGCATTCAAACTGCACTGACCCTATCAGAAGTTAAAAGTATAGGCAGAAGTGATAGGAGATGGATGACTCCACAAATAATCTGGACCTGTACCAGTAAATATGGATTATTTAAATTAAATAAATATTTAAATAAAATGGCTTCTAAACACTGGCTGAAACTATTGGGACTTAGGAAGCATGTCTTCTTTTTCTCAATGCACATCTTGTGGAATAGCATATCTCCAGAGATTTGGATGGCCCCTCCACTGTCAGTCTTTCATAAAGTAATAAAGGTGTGATAGCTAGACTATTGTGTGAATCCATCATGATATTATATTTTAGTCATCTAAGGTATAATGTGCCTTTTTTAAATATTTGGTTTGTTATTTGTTATTTTAAACTTATCGTTAGCCACTCAGAGATCTGTTTTGAATTGGTAGCTATGCATAAATAAATAAATAAACAAACAAACAAACACATTTAAAGTGGTATAGGTGTTTTTTTATTGTATAGTTATCTCTTAATCAGTATGAACACTCCTTATCTATCTCTACTTCATTGTTTCTTAATTTTTAGATTAAGAAGCAATGATGAAAACCAAAAAAATAAATAATAGAACCTGTTGTCACCTTATACAAATATAGTTTCAATGAGAGGAAAGGCAGGAAGCTGTGCTAATGGTAAATCCCAACTGAAAATGGTAGAGAAATTTAGTAAAATAGTACTGCCAATTTCAACTGCTGAAAATCAGCATGCAAAATTTTCAGAATCTGTCCACCACTAGTTTAAGAGTAATTCTTCTAGTTTAAAAAAAATGGATGTGGAAAATCATTTGGTTAGGAAAAAAAAGAATTTGGAGTTGGTATGGCAGCAGACTGACCAGTCTTTGCTGGAAAAAAAAATAGATCAGTCAGGAAGGGGGGAGTTGTTTTCAACAAAAGAACAAAACTATTGCTAGATACTTACTTTAAGTAATAGATTATAAAGTTATACTTTTAACTCAGGAAGCTATTCTTAATCTGACCCATCCATTGCTTTTGCCACTAGTCTTTCAAAACAGAAAAAAATAAAAGATGCCTCAAAATGCAGCACTTAAAGTTCAAGAGTATCACTTGCTGGTATATCTGTACATGTGCTTATTCATTAACTATATATTTCCTAATAAAGCTGGTTCAAAGATACACATACATGCTCTATCAGCCAAGGCAACTTATCCCTGAAAGCAGGACCACGTAATATATGACATTCTGCCACAGATTCCACTGGAAATAATGTGACATTTCAGTCTTGGTGAATCCATGATGGCCTGAATATCACTACAATAATAATAAAGCTAGCATTTGAAGTTGCTATGGGACTGATGAATGGGAGTGGATTTATTTCATTCCCTTGTAAAGTAACCATGGCAGCACACGCTATCCACAAAAACACTGTCTATCCCGCAGTGCTTTCTGGAGTGACCATGTAAACCTATACTATCATATTGCATGATTGTGTCAGTACTGAAGGAGTAACACTATATCTGTGAGGAACCCCAACTTCCAAAATTTTAACTTATGATAAAGGGGGGGAGAGACTAGGAAATGAATATATTCCAGCTATCTTGCTCAAGAAATAAACAAATCAGGGTAATTTTCTGGGAAGATTTAATTTAAAATCTATAGAGGAATCTGTCTCCAAAAAAATACTGTAAAATGCAGCTGTTGGGCTGTTTTCCTTAATGCACATATTTTTGCTAATGATTAATAGTGGCTAATTATTTAGTGATATCTGGAGCACAAATGTTTTGGGGAAATAAAACCATATCGATCATTGGAAAGGTAGCATTCAGCAGCCTTGAAAAGGGGCAATATGCTTGCATGGAAGGAATTGTTTTATTATGTCTTGATGATCTTCACCCTGAACATTTCCTAGAAAGGCCTGTTGTCTTTCAAGCAGCCTGCTTGGGAGGGTGGGGGGTGGGGGGAGGGAGAGCTTATCAGCAAATAGAAAGTATTGGGAAGTAATGGAGGAATTCAGGAATAACTCACTAGATAATCTGTGGGGAATACCAGGTTTAAGAACACAATATGTTCTTTATAACCCAGCTGATTTTCTTGTTACGCTATCTACCTGGGGAAACAGATTGTAGTTTGGCACCCTAGGAGACTATCCACAGCAAGGTTAAAGGACTGATGATGGAATATGCCTAAGTCCATAATTTAAAGAAGAATTATCTTCCTGTGTTTTTCAGCAGGAATAAACTTTTTCCTCTACTACTAAGCAATAAAGTCAACTTTTAGTTTTGATGATACTATAAGACATTTGCCATTATTGGAGGAAACACCGATGAGTGCTCAAACTCAGATAATTACGCCTAACGTTTTCTACCTTTGCTATTCTTAAACAGTGGGGCTAAAAAAAAACAGCCTGACAATATACAATGTTCTTTCTCTTTCTGCTACTTCTTTTTTTATCATTCTCTCTCTCCCTCCCTCCCTCTGCTTCTCCCTCTTCCTCTGTGGATGGGCGTGCACATGTGTGGGTCTTCATGTACAAAGACTTTTTTAAGACCATTTTTAGGAGATATAAGGAATTTCAGTATTTTTTTTTTTAAATCTACTTTAGAGTAGGTTAAGCACAACTATTTTTTTTTAAAAGAATACTTGCATTACAATGAGTTATAAGCTGTAATATTTATTTAAAAAGTGTTGTATACTGCGCATGCGCGAGAAGCCAGCTAAGAGACGATTGGTTCCTGGAGCGGCGCTTCCCATTGGCTGG
>JAEANM010013022.1:0-14573 GCA_017656035.1 Myanophis thanlyinensis | reverse complement strand
CTGCGCCCGCCCAGGAAACCCCGGCCCGGACGAGGCCAAAAGAGACCGGCTGCAGGAGAGGCTGGATGGGCGAGGGTCGCACTCCCTGTTCCTCGCCGCCGAGGAATCCTGCTCCACCTTTTTATCTGAGTTCCACTTTTTCCATTTGCATAAAGTTAGAAAATTATCACCCAACACAGCCACATTGCTCCTTGATTTTTCCCTCCCTGTCTCTCACCAAGCTGTCACAGCTTCAGTTTGGCTGTCTTCTCTCTTGTCAGTTCCAAGGTTCCCCTAGATCTAATGGGAGATTGCACTTCATACAGTCTTTGTCGGCTTCCTTGCTATCTTCGTCAACCCCTCCAGGGCTTACTTTGACCCTTGGGGGTCTCCAGACAGGTGAAATTGGGTGGGAATAATTGAGCTCTGTTTTCCCAGTCCACTTCGCTGTGATGTTGCTACTGGAAGTTCTATTCTATTGTATTTTTCAACAAACTTTGAGCAATTATTGGTAAATATAAATAATGCTAAAAATAGATTACTGCTAATACCGGATAAATGCAGTGTTTGATTCCCATGTTTATAGTCATCTATATGCAGTTTGAAATAACAATTAATTCATATAATAAGGGCATTCCAAGCATAAAAACTATGTAAAAACTCACTTTATAATTAATGTTGTACCTGGAAGACTATAAAAGATCCTAATTACAACCCAGGAATATTTTAGTTGTGTTCTGCTTTGCATGGAAGTATCTACATTTATCTTATTTCAGGAATCGAAGGATATAGAGTGTTTTTTCTATTCTTATTAAACTGAAATGAGAACTGCCTGATGAAACTAGTTAATAAACTTCATGGCTAAATTTTTTTTTGCTGTATTACATTGGTGCCAGAAAATAAATTATAAAAAGTTCACCTTTCGCTCATAATAAAGACAAGTTTTTTTCTAGTTGATAGAAATAAAATTCTATCAATAGAATCATCATCTGACTATTGGAAAGTATTTGCTTATTATTATTTGCTTAATGTACTTATTTTTAAAAATGCTATGAACTTTGTTTTATTTATTCGTTTGAAGCTTATGTGAACTGCTGCTGTTTTATATTCAGAGTATCAATATCCACTTAGCCCACTTTCTACTCCAATCTACTTAATTATTTAGTTAGCTATCATAGTCCTTCTAGCAGCTTGTCTTCCCATATTGCTCTGTGTTCTCATTTCTTGGAGTGGCTGGGAGGACTTTCAAAAACTGATCATTGTTTTTTATTCATTGTTTATTTCTGACCTTAAAAATGCATATCCATTTTTTATTTCTGACCTTAGATATCCAGATCTTTTTATCTTTTGGAAATTTATCATTGACACTGGATGCAGTATGGAGGAAAGAAGACTTCTTATTAGCATTGTTTCTTTTTTTGATCACTTAACTTGCATGGATTTATCAGTATCACTTAAATTTTATGATACATGCCACTGTTAATCTTACTAAATAATTCTATTATTTAAAAATCATTAGTTATATGGCCAGAAGTTCCTAAATTGGAGGAAATTATCACCCCCTTATTAGTTGTTGATGTTGACAAAATAATCTGATCTGGGTTCTTCAAATGAGAAGTGAGTGCTCAAGACTGTGCAACTGTTGTGCTTGATTATCTATAGATGTATTACTAATTAGATATGGTAAACTGTAAGTTCATCCAGTGTGACTAAACAGAAAATGAAATATGTATTAAAGAAATTCCAAGGTGATAATTGTTTTATAATTATTTTTATCAGTGGAATTCAAGTGGAATTTTTAATACTTGGGCTGGAAGTTTTGTACTTTATGTCTATGGAAATTCTCAGTAATCCAGGTCATGGTTGTTCAAAAAGTACTTTTTTTCCAGAGGCAACTAGTCTTTCTGGGGGTTTTTTTAAAGACATTTTGCTTCTCATCCAAGAAGCTTCTTAGCTCTTACTGGATGGTGAGGAATGGAAGGATGTATACTCATTTCAGACAGTCCTCTCTCAACAGAGGGAGAGGGATACCACATCATCTATCTCCAATTTATAATACAGTCCTTTCAACAGTTCCAAGAAAGCTCCACACCAATTTGCACCACTCAGGTGACCCTGATGACACAGATAAATCTCCAGATGACCTTAATAACCTGCTACAAGAATGCAAATGCCCAGCTGCAAATGTCTGCAAGTATAAATCCTTCCTGTCCCCACCATCCAGTCGGACCTGAAGAAATTTCTTGGATGAGAAGCGAAATGACTTTTAAAAAAATAGATTAGTTGCCTCTTGGAAAAAAAGCACCTTTTGGACTCTGTATTTTATGCTTTTTGTGTATGTGTATGCCATTTAAGAACACACCTTATTTTTTGTACTTACCAGTAATAGTCAATTTGTCAAGACTTTTTATCAGGTTGACTGATAAAATTCAGTCTAACTGCCTTCTTCAGTGCAACATTTTAGTGAGAATTGCCTTGTGGAATATATACTTTGTATAAGGTTTGAACTCAAGATAAGTTGGTGATTTGTGGTCTCCTGAGAGATGTCAGTTAATTGGTTGCTGCAAAATATATTTTCTTTATTTTAATTGGTCTGCCTTATCTGCTTACTGGGTGTGACTGGATCAGGCACCTGACTGAGTGGTAAATCAATGTGTGGCTTCTAAGGAGTCTCTGGCTCTCCTGCTACTAGTATAATGAATTAGAATTTTCTAACTCCTAGTCAAATATGTGATTTGTATTAAGGGGATAGATATAAATTATTTGAAATCCTGATTCTTCCTTTACAGTTGTTTTCTGTAATTCTTTGATGCAACTAAGACTAATTTAGTCTAGTGATAAAGACACCTAGTCAGAAAACAGAAGACTGTGAATTCTAATCCCACTTTAGCCATGAGAGCCAGCTGGATAACTTAGGCCAATTGCTCTCTCTCAATTGAACTCACCTCACAGGGTGGTTGTTGGGGGAAAATAGGAAGGAGGTGTGCTCACCATTTTGAGTTATTTGTAAGCATAGTAAAGGCAAGAAATAATGCCATGTATATAATTCTGTTAATTTTGTAAATGAGATTAGTTCTGTTTAGGGAAGTATGCTGTCTTTTGGTTTGTACAGAATTCTTAATAATGTTTTATAGGTTTGTAGGTCATTATGATGCCTAGTTTAGAAATGTCTGCTGACATGCTCTAAGGTCCTTTTTATATATGAGTGTTATTGTAACGGTAAATCTCAGTTTGCAGACTATTGCCACTTTGTTTGGTGATAGGATACCAAGAAATTGGAGTCCTTGCTCTCTCAATCTTTATGGTGAACCTAAACTCTGGACATGTGGAATTAAGAATTTGAAAACATGATCAATTTGATTTTCTTTTAGGATAATAAATGTATTAAATAAGCATGATAAACTAATTTTGACGTTTCCAAAAAGTACCTATAACGTCAAAGAGTTTGAAATCCTTGGTCTTGGTCTTACTAAGACTCTTATAGATACTAGCATGAGGAATGTAATGACTTGAGTTTCATTGAATATATATAGTAAATGGTAATATGCTCAGAGTTACTTCATTTCTTTGCTGATAAGATTTGTTCACTTTACTTCAAATTGACACAAATGCTAAGTATACTGAATTGGTTCATGGTTTTTATTTTTATTTTTTGGTACTTATGTTTGTAAAACCAATAAAGAGGCAGTGTGGCTTCTTATGTTTTTAAAGTAAGAATGAATCAGGAAATGTATGATTTCAAAGTCACACTCCCTGGAGAATTCAGGGCTAAACTAAATATTTCCCTTCAGTTTTACTCAGTCTGGTACATTAATGCATTCTTAGAGTTCAGGAAAACTGTTCATTACCTCCATTACTGCCAACTTATATGGAAGCTGTTAGGTTGCAGCAGAGCAAGTATGCAATATGAGATTTCACTTTTTATGTAAAGCAATCAGCCACTATCTTGTACTATGTTTCTGATTTTATTTTATATAAAAATGAGTTATTCAGTAACTATGTTTAGTTAATTAAAAAAAATCCTAATTGGAAAATTTACTATGACAAAATTAATGGGATTTTAACCATTTTAAATACAAGGGGAGAATAGCCTACTATCCACTATAAGAGGTTGCCAAAATAAATCTTACAGTTTATAGTTGCCAAAATAAATCTTAACAGGACCTAACCTTTTTATAACTTCTAGGCCATGTTGTATGCGTGTTTCTGTGCTATATGTCCAAGGGACATATCTGATCACTGAGAATCTGCAAGAGTTCACTATTTAAATTATCATTAGATAACTTTTTTCTGCCATCTCTTAACTCAGATGCTTTGTCAATGATATGGCTATGATGTGTTTATTTTCAGATTGATTTGGTTTACCAGTTATATTTATGATTAGCGCACTACCAGTGTTCAGGTAAGCAAATGTTTGCCATGGCATTGGCATGGAAAAATGCATCTCTGTCTACAGCATATCACAGAATTGAGCACACCCCCTCACATTTTGTAAATATTTAACTATGTGTTTTCATGTGACAACACTGAAGAATGGACACTTGGCTACAATGTAAAGTTGTGTGTATACAGCTTGTATAACACTGTAAATGTGATGTCCCCCTCAAAATAACGCAACACATAGCGTCTAAACTGCTGGCAATAAAAGTGAGTATACCCTTAAGTAATAAAGTCCAAATGGGGCCCAAGTGGCTATTTTCCCTTCCTGGTGTCATGTGACTCGATAGTGGTACAAGGTCTCCAGTATGAAGGGGAGGAGTAGCAGGTGTGTTAAATTTGGTGTTATCACTCTCACTCTCTCATACTGGTCACTGAAAGTTCAACATGACTCCTCATGGCAAAGAACTCTCTGAGGATCTGAAAAAATGAATTGCTGCTCTACATGAAGATGGCCTAGACTCGTGTTGGTGAACCTATGACATGCATGCCCAAGTTGGCATGCAGAACCATCTCTGCTCGCATGCCAACAGTCGGTCCAACTAACAGAATGGGCATGTGTGCGTGTGCATGACTTTTTGACTGCGCACATGCTAAAAATGGGGCACTATAGTCATGCACAACTGTGCATGCTCTGAAAATAGCGTGCGAGTCACATCTTGTGAGGAAGAGGAGTGAGTGAGCCAGGTCCGGGCTCTTCCCCTCGCTTGCCTGTCCAGGCAAAGAGCACTCATTGCTGACAGCCATCAAGTGCCAGCTGCCTGCTGCCGCCTCTGCCATGGCCAAGCCTGCAGCGCCTCCATTGCCCACGGGTCTCAAGTTGCCATGCATGAGGTTCCCATGCCTACACAGAGATGAAAGGGCACTTGGTTCTGCTGCCCACACACCCAGGCTCACATGCCGCTGCCCCATGAGAAGATCGCCCCACCAGCCACCAGTAACAAGCAGCATGCCAGGCAGATGGCGGGGGGAAGGGGGGCAGCCTGGGAGGAGATCACCCCGCCACCCCCCCAGGATCAAATGCTGGGAGGGCAGCATGGAGCAGGGTGGCCAAATGGGAGAAGATCGCCCCACCAGCCCCCAGGAGCAAGAGGCATGCCAAGCAGGCGGCCTGGAGAAGGGAAGCTGCCCAGGAGAGGATTGCTCTGCCAGCCTCCAGGAGCAAATGGAGTGCTGGGCAGGCAGCCTGGAGAAGGGCAGCACCCAGGAGAAGATCACCCCACCAGCTTCCAGGACCAAGCGGCGTGCTGGGCAGGCAGCCTGGAGGAGGGCAGCCACCTGGGAGATCACCCTGCCAGCACCCAGGAGCAAGCAGCGAGAGGGCAGCATGGTAGCAGGGCAGCCACCTGGGAGAAGATCACCCCCAAAGCCACCAGCAGCAGGAGTCGTGCTTGGAAGACAGCCGGCAGTGGCATGGGGAAGAGCGCCTGCCCGAGAGATTGCCCCAAAGCTTCCAGCAGCTGGAGGCATGCTTCGAAGGTGGCCAGCAGCGGCATGAGGAAGGGCAGCTGCCCAAGAGGAGATCGCCCCAAAGCTGCCAGCAGCCAGAGGTGTGCTTGTAGGGCGGCCGGCAGCGGCATGGGAAGGGCATCTGCCCGAAAGATACCCCCAAAGCTACCAGCAGCCAGAGGCATGCTGGGAGGCCAGCTGGCAGTAATGTGTGGAAGGAGCTGCCCAGGAGGCGATCGCCCTAAAGCTGACAGCAGCCAGAGGTGTGTTTGGAGGGCAGCCAGCAGCAGTGTGGAGAAGGGCGACTAGGGGACCATGTAGCTCCCAGGCACCAACGGCAGTTCTGCTAAGAAAGGGCAGGTTAGCTGGAAGGGGTGAGGTCATAACCACCCCTCTCCCTCCCAGCTGCCCCACTGCCCACCTATCGCTGCTGGCTCCACCGCCTGCAGCTTCCTCCACCAGGCCCACCTGGTCATACAGGAGGGTGTCCAGCCCCGTGATGACAGGCCAGGCTTCCAGCACGGCCTCCTACATCAGCAGCCCATGCGTCTTGGATGGCAGCGCCTCCCAAGACACATGCCCAGCAGCCGCACCATCCCACCGGCCACCTGAAACCTCGAGCCCAGCCTTGACTGTGCATGCGTGAGTGGCATGTGTGACTGTGCATGCGCAAGTGGCACACACAACCGTGCATGCATGAGTGGCGCATGTGCATGTCTGCGCATGTGCAGATGATGCAGGCATGCAGCGTGCATGCACAAAGCACATTCTCACATTTCGCACTCAGTGCCAAAACGGTTTGCCACCACTGGCCTAGACTATAAGAAAATTGCCAAGACCCCGAAACTGAACTGCAGCACAGTGGCCAAGACCATACACAGTTTAACAGGACAGGTTCAACTCAGAACAGGTCAACCAAAGAAGTTGAGTGCCCATGTTCAGCTTTATATCCAGAGGTTGGCTTTGGGAAATAGACATATAAGTACTGCCAGCATTGCTACAGAGTTTGAAAGGTTGGGGGTCAGCCTGTCAGTGCTCAGACCATACGCCACATGCTGCATCAAATTGGTCTACAGTGCTGTCATCCCAGAAGGAAGCCTCTTCTAAAGATAATGCACAAGAAAGGCCGCAAACGGTTTGTTGCACGCTGAGGACATGGATTTCTGGAACCATGTCCTGTAGCCCAATGAGACTAAGATAAACTTATTTGGTTCAGATGGTGTCAAACATGTATGGCTGCAATCAGGTGAGGAGTACAAAGACAAGTGTGTCTTGCCTACATGCAGTCAAGCATTGTGGTGGGAATGTCATGGTCTGGAGCTCCATGAGTGCTGCTGGCACTGGGAAGGTACAGTTCATTGAGGGACCCATGAATGCCATCATGTACTGTGACATACTAAAGCAGAGCATGATTCCCTCCCTTTGGAAACTGAGCCGCGAGGGCAGTATTCCAACATGATAATGACCCCAAACACACCTCCAAAATGCCTACTGCCTTGCTAAAGAAGCTGAGGATAAAGGTGATGGACTTGCCAAGCAGGTCTCCAGACCAACACTCTATTGAGCATCTGTGGGGCATCCTGAAATAGAAGGTGGAGGTGCACAAGGTCTCTAACATCCACCAGCTCCTTGACATCATGGAGGAGTGGAAGAGGATCCAGTGGCAACCTGTGAAGCTCTGGTGAACTCTATGCCCATTGTTAAGGCAATGCTGGAAAATAATGGTGGCGACAGAAAATATTGACACTTTGGGCACCATTTGAACATTATCACTTAGGGATATACTCACTTTTGTTGTCAACAATTTAGACATTAATGGCTGTGTGTTGCGTTATTTTGATAAGACAGGTCATTTACACTTATAGAAGCTGTATATTCACTACTTCACATTGTAACCAAGTGTAATTTCTTCAGTGTTGTCACATGAAAAGATATACTTAAATATGTACAAAATGTGAAGGGTATACTCATTTCTGTGGTATACTGTATTTCTGTTTTCTGACTCGTTACCTATTAGTGGGCATCCCTACCTATTAATGAGGTGATGCAGAAATGACTATAGCCTTATGTTAAACAAACAATGTTTAGACAGGATATGTTAGACAGGATTTAGATGTTTAGACAGGGTAAGTTTTTAACTGTGGCAAAAATGGAGAAATTATTTCTTCAGTGACTCAAAAGATTATGTTTATTATTTTGTATGTCCTTTCACCACCATGCATTTTCTTTCTCTTTTTTAATATTCTGAAGTTATATGGCATCAGTTTCACCACTCTGGGAATCAATTGTACTTCCTCAGGCAATTTTTTAAAAAAGTTTCATTATTCACCTTTGGTCATATAGAAAAAGAAATATCTCTAAATACATCCTATATATTTCATTTCCGAACAGTATATTGCACATATGTGATGTGCTTTGAATACTGTAAATAAATACATCTTCTTGTGTTATTGCTTGTTAAATATTTTTGCACTAACAACCTCCCTTCAATTATTTATAGGCATCCTATAGGGATTATTTTGGATGGTCTAGTAGTTTATTCTTGGAAGTGATTAATGCTTTCTTAAAGAATGGTATGCATCACTCTTATCAAAGTGAAATTGAATAAATTAAGATCTTTTTGTTTTGACAATTAGTGTAAAAGAATTGACATTCTTAAATAACAGGGTATTGTGGATTGGGTAGTTAAAGAAAATATAAATCTTTAAATCATACTGCTTGCAGCATTTTTTAAAAAAACAAGTTTTTTCTTTGTAATTATTAGAATCATCTGTTTTTATTATTAGCAATTTATTATAGCCTGAACAATTTACCAATTAGGATGAAAATATATTGAAAGTAAGTACTGTAGGTACAGTTGCTTGCATTAGTGTTTTTTATTTACCTGTATTAAAGGTGTCCAAGTTACTTTGAGAGCTGACAAGATTAAAAACAAACACAAACCACCAAACATAACCATAATATTCAAAGCCTTATAAAAGACTAACAGGGTTGGGGGCCATACAAATTTCTAGGAAAATGTTATTCCATAGGGCAGGAGCTGCCACTGATGAAGCGTGCTTTCAGTATCCAACAATATGACATTGTTTAATAAAAGAGACTTGGAGCATGCCTTCTCTACTGGTTTCTGATGAGGTGGGAAGAAAGGCAGTCCCCCTAAATGACCAACACCTTGAATTGTGCCTGAGAACCTACTGGAAGACAAAGCAGCATGTGGAATAGTGATGTTTTATAGATGTAGTGAAAAACATCAAAATTTTGAATCATCTACAGCTTCCAAGTGCTGATCACACAGCCCCATGTAAGGGTATTACATTAATCCAAATGAAAAATGATCAAAGCATGATTCACCATAAGCAAAGTATCCCAATCCAGGAATTGATATAAAAACCTCCCATCATAACAGATGCCATCTGCTTTCCATGTAGAAGCAAAAATCTAGGAAGACACCCAGATTGTACATGAACTTTGAGGAAATGCACTCCTATACAGAATTAAAGGTAGAAAATTACAGACCCTTAGAGTATTAAAGCCCACAGTGACTCCATCTTGCCAAGGTTAGAACAGAAGCCCCATCCATACCCTCAGTGTCTCCAGGTACTCAGAAATTATCTTAATGGTATTGCTTGGTTGACCCAGAGATGTTGTGAGATGTTGTGAATACTCATATAACATTACCTTCAGATGAACTAGCCAGAATATCTATTCACTATTTCTACATAGCTATCTTTTTAGTCCGCTAATGGAGAAGTTTGTATAGTTCAGCAGCTTGCTGTTTCTGCAGACCATTAAATGACAAATGTTTTTCTTATTTATGTCATCTTTAAGATACTGTGTAAGATGACTAAATATATGGTGGTTGTAAATCAAGGACTACCTGTACTGAGATGCAGTTAGAAGAATGCTTGTCTTTCGCCCCATTTATCATCCAGATCATGTAGAACTTCAACATCTATATTTCTAAGCATTGAAATATAGATGCTGAAGTTCTACACGTATCTGGATAATAAATAGGGTGAAAGACAAGCATTTTTCTAACTGCATCTCAGTATAGGTAATCATCAACTTATTACAGTTGAGCCCAATATTTCAGTTGTAAGTGTCAGTTGTTTAGTGAAATTTTCTCCATTTTACATTTTTTTCCCCACAATTATTAAACGAATCACTGCAGTTGTTAAGTGAATTTGGCTTCCCCATTGACTTTATTTGTCAGAAAATTACAAAAGGTGATCACATGACCCTGGGATATTGCAACCATCATAAATATAAGTCAATCGCCAAGTGTCTGAATTCTGATCACGTGACCATAGGGATGCTGCAGTGGTCATAACTGTGAAAAATGGTCATAAGCCACTTTACTCAGTACTATTGCAACTTTGAATAGTCACTACATTTACTATTGTAAATTGAAGTTTCCCAATGTGCTATGTAATTATTGCCCTTTACAATTTCTGTGATGCAACTATAAGTTTTTTATTGAGCAATTCCCTGACACAATCCCAAAATTGTACAAAACATCCAGGAGCAATGCTGCATGTAGCACAGGTACAACTAAGGAAACCTAGTCTAATAATTTAATACATTTAATAATCCTTTCTAATTTTAGTAACTATCAAATTCCAAACAAATACATGAAGTAAAAGTGAATGAATGGAGCATAAGGGAAATGCAATGCAAGCTAAATTGGCCTCAAGGATGGTTTGCAAGTATAATATGGAAATACAGTATAGCAAATGGTGTTGGGGTCAATTATTTTAGCTGTGTTTTTTTAAAAATCATTTATTTATTTGACTTGTTACTTTTCCATTGTTGGGGAGCAGAGACTCCAATGATTGGGTTATTCCTCTCAGTTCTGATCACATGACTGAGTCCATCAAGTATAAAAGACACGTCCACTGTCTGGCTGTCCAGTGTGTTCAACTCAGTTATCTGATTGTAAACTGTTTTTGGAGCTCAATCATTCAAGTCTCTGCTCTTTTCATCTTTCAACAATCATTTCTCAGCCTTCTGATTTTCCTCAACATCTACTGAGCAGGTCAGAAAGAGCATACAAGTGAGCTACACACCAGGCCCTTTCCCCCTGGGGGAGGCCTCTGCTGCCTGTCAGCTAGGCCATGGGGTGGTTTCATCCCACCTATTGTTGTCTAATTATCGGCCCAGCCACAGCCGCTTCGCTGGGTTCACCTAGCTTACAAGGCAATCGCCACATTCTTATCTCTGCCTGATTCACCTCGAGGCATGGGTGCAGCAGCGGCGGCGGCGGCAGTTCTCCTGCGGTGAGGCTTTTTCACCTCAGCCAACTCCCAACCACCCCTCCATTACACCTTTTTCCACAATTTCAGCCGCGGCTGAAAGCAACAATCTCAACAGTGATGGTGGGGTTGGCATCATTGACTTTCCTTGCTCTGCAGCCTGGTCCTTCATGGGCCAGGCCTAGCAATTTGCTGTTCTCCTTGCGGTAACAGAGCTGAGCCGCCATTTTGAACACCAATGGCCACCTCAAAAAAAAGCACGAAATTGCGCTGTAACAGATCTTCACGCAGGCTTTTTTCCTGCCTAGCCATTACTCCTGGCTAAATATTGTTTGCCTTGAAGCCTTAAAAGGACACAAGCAGCCCTTTTTGAAGGAGTACAGGAAAACAAAACCTTTTTCCTTACTTTTATACTTCTATAGTTTCCCCTCAGAAGGGTAGGCTGATCTCAGCCTTAGTGCGCAGTGCCACCCTGTGGCCATAGCCGTATTGCACCCTAAAAAAATTTATATAGAGAGAGAGAGTAAGATCAAGGCTAAGGCCTTGTGCAAAAAGGCCTCAAAGACAGACGAAAAAGCTGCTTCCAGGAGGCAGCATGCGCTAGAAAAAGAATTTGAAAAGGCTCAAAGAAAAAATACAATATCTCAAGATTCCGGTGCTGCTGTTTCGGAGTTTCAGCCTCCAAATCGTTTCAGCAAAAATTTTCTCCTGACCATCAAGAGGCAAAGCCTTCACAGTCCATTACTCAAGGCCCTTCTGCCACCTTTACTCCCACTGCTGCCGGTCTCCGCAGCAGGGACGATTTGTTTGAGGTAGTATTGGACCTTAAGTCCTCCCTTCTCTCAGCCATTTCTCAGGGGTTCGCTACTCTCCACTAAGCTTATCCCTATGGCTCCCCATTAACAGGTGATTGCCCTCTAGAAGGGTTTCAGGACCTAGACCTCTGGCAGTCACAGTCCCACGCCTCACCCACCCACAGCTGGGATTTCAGAGGATGAGAACCCTCTTCCTGAGGCCTCTCCCATCTCAGGCCTTTTTCCTCCTGCTCTTTTTTTGCCCTCTTTTGTACAAAGTAAAGCCCCTGGCTGATTTAGAAGAAAGGGGATGTTTATTTATCATCAGAGTTCCATCTCAAGTAAAAATGAGAAATCCTTTTTTCCAACCCTCTCACTCGCAGTGATGAGCTCCTAACTCCCCAGGTGGTTTTGGACAATATTCAAAAGTAGTGGCTGAAACCTGGAGCCCAGATGGCTCCCACTTCCAATGACAGGAAGTTCTACCTTCCTGGCTGTGAACTGGCAGACTTATTACAGCTTCCCCTAGTTGAGGATCCAGTTGCATCCCTAGCCTCCCCAATGGCCATATCCAGGAACCTGGCTGATCTCTTACAGCCAGAGGAAAAGAAATGGGAGGTGATGCTGAGATATGCACATCAATCCTCCACATGGGCGATAAAAATGACATCGGCGGCAACATTTTTCATCTGCTCTACACTCATGTGGCTCCAACAACTACAGGAGTGATTGCCACCAGGGGATCTAAAACTGCAACAGGACATGAGTAAAATCATAGCTGCCATGCAATTTTCAGCTGATACCACCTTGGACTCGGTCAGATACTCATCTAGGGCCATGGGGGCTTCTGTTTCCACCAGAAGACTTCTCTGGTTAAAGAATTGGCAGGTGGCTGTCCATGCCATGGCGTCTTTCCTAAGTGCCTATTCAAGGGGACAAGCTCTTTGAGACTGCCCTTGATCCACTTTTGGTGGAAACTAAGGACAAATGGAAGATCTTGCCATCCCAATTCCAAAGGTTGACCTGCCAATACTCCCCCTTTCAGAGAGTGCCACAATTTCGGACTCTGTCTCCCACATCTTCCTCCTTCTCGCAACGACCATTCACCTGCCAGCCAGAGCATGCCCAGGACTTCAGGGACAACCCCCCCCCACACAATTTAAATGCCCCTTTCGAGGCACTGAAGGTTGCCCCTTCAGATGCCCCAAGTAACCCCACCCTGGAGATTCCCATCATGGGCCGCCTCCAACAGTTCACCACCCGGTGGGAAGACACCGTTTCAGACAGGTGAGTCCTTAAGACAGACAGGTGAGTCCTTAAGACAATAAAATTTGGACTGTCTCTCGAGTTTCTCTCCATGCCCCTCACATCTTTTGCAACCTGCCCTCTAAGCCAGGATCCTGCTATGCAATCCCATATGCAGGAGGCCATATGGCATTTGTTAGCGATCCAGGCAATAGAACCTGTGCCCAGCCATGAGAGGGGCTTTGGGTTTTATTCCAGATTATTTCTGGTTCCAAAGGCCTCAGGGGAATGGAGAGCAATTCTTGATTTAAAACATCTCAAAGTGCATATTGTGTATAAACGCGCTGTCTTCAGTCCATTTTGGACTCCATCAGTAAGGGCAACTTCCTGGCTTCAATTGACCTGTCTGAAGCCTATCTCCATATTCCCATTTTGCCATTCCACAGATGTTTTCTATGTTTCACCTACCAAGTAGTTATTTCCAGTATGTTGCGCTGCCCTTTGGCCTGTCCTCTGCACCCAGGCCCTTTACTAAGATCTTGACAGCCTTATTGGCTCATTTACACTCTATCCCCATAAAGATTCAGAGTTATCTGCATAACATTCTCATACAGGCTGATTTTCACACCAGAGCTTGGAAGAATGATCGTACACTATTCAAACCCTACAACATCATGGATTTCTCATTAATTTTCCATAGAGCCAGCTGTTTCCAACCACTCGATTTCAACATTTGGGCGCTTTTATAGACACATCCTTATGTCAGGTTTTTCTCTCAGAGGACAGGCTCAGGAGTATTAGGGACCTTGTTCTTCAGATCCAGCAGCAACAGTCAGTATCCTTTGCCCTATTATCCCAACTTTTGGGAAAATTCATTTCATGCACAGCCATTGTTCCTTGGGCCAAGATACATTCTCACCCTCTACAATGGTTTTTACTTCCAGCTCAGAGTTAGGGATACAGCAACTCCTCATCCAAGATCATCTCCCTTCAAGGATATTCCATTCCCTGGATTGGTGGAGGTCAGAAGCTGTCCTCAAGGGCTGCCCCCTTCGTAATCAAGCCATGGGAGTTGTCACCATCGAGGCCAGTCTCTTGGGCTGGTGTGCTCATTCCAGCAACCACATGGCCCAAGGGCAATGGTCAGCAACAGAAAGGACACAGCCAATCAATTGGCTAGAGCTGAGAGCGATTTGCCTAGTGCTCCTCGAATTTGCGAACATTGTAACGGGCCAACAGGTCCTGATCTTAACAGACAATGTCACTGCAAAAGTTCATGTAAATCGACAAGGAGGCATGCGATCATGCTCCCTCATGGCCGAGGCCTGGGACTTGTGTCTATGGAACGGAAACTGGACCTTGGCAGGACTGGTAATGGCCCAGGGCGAAGATGGCCATTACATCAACCTAGCACTGA
>JAEANM010013021.1:0-14573 GCA_017656035.1 Myanophis thanlyinensis | reverse complement strand
CTGAAGTCCACTACCAATTCTTTTGTTTTGCTGACATTAAGAAGGAGTTTGTTTACCAGACACCAGTTCTCTAAGTTTGTTTACCAGACACCAGTTCTCTAAGTTCTTGATCTCTTCTAGGTAGGCTGTCATTTCACTTTTCATCCAAGAAGCTGAGCTGAAATTTTTCAGAACTGAAGAAGCTTCTTGGATGAGAAACGAAACATTTTCAAGAAAAAAGAAAGTAAGTCAAGTTGTCTTTTGAAAAAACTCCTTTCGGATCTCTAACCCAGGATTTCTCAACCTCAGGAGCTTTAAGATGTATGGATTCCAACTCCCATGATTCCCCAGCCAGCATACTGAAGTTCACGCATGCTGGCTGGGGAATTCTGGGTGATGAAGCCCAAATACCTTCAAGTGGCCATGGTTGAGAGATACTGGGCCAGAAGTGCTGTGCAGCTACAGCTTCTCATCCCTAGGAATACCCAGAGGGCCGCTCCAAAAATCTTGGTTACAGGTAGCTACTGGCTCTGTCCCTTCTCCTTTATTTTCTGAAAAGCTTCTTTTATGAAATGAGGGAAGAAGGAAATTGGGGGTTGCTGGCTAGATGGATTGGGAGGCAGTGAAATTCTAGCTCTGCTGTCAATCAGTCAGGAAATTCAGTTTATTAACAATTTTGATGGCCTGCTGCAGGCATGCACACATCTTTTTGTAGAGAATTAAAAACCTTTCATCTGTTAAAATAACAAGGGAGACAGTTTGGAAGCAAGGGAATGCTAACGTGACAGATTTTGCAAAGTGTGAAGAAACTTAAGATGGCTTTCTCTCAAGGGAAACTGAGTTACAATCACGTACAAACACGTAGGAGAACTGTAACTCATGGACTTGGAAGCTGATTTCAGTAAGGGTTAAAAATGGAGTGGTGTTTAGTCTTTTTCTGGATTTGGATTTGCCATTTTGAAATGGTTTGGAGAATATAGAATATTCTTCATTGGCCAAGTGTAATTGAGCACAAGGAATTTGTCCCTGGTGCATAAGCTCTTAGTATACATATAAGCAGCAAAGCAATAAATCATAAATTGTAAGATAGCAGTCATAAGATACAACCAAGAAAGTGATAGTCATAAGATACCAATAGGAGCATTATATACTAAGACTAAAAGGCTTTTGAATATGCATTCACCTTCACATGAGATAAGCAGTTATGCAGATATGATAAATAACAATAATATTTCTAAAATATTAAATCATGAAAGGGGTACTATTTCATAATTTCATCTACGTATAATCCATATGTTCCTTATTTCATTTCAGTAAGTATTTTCCAGTCTAGAGAGGCCATTATTGGGGTCAGTTAGTTTGATTGTTGAGAAAATTTATTATTCTACCTTCTTATTCTACCTTGGTTGCTGAACAGATTATTGTAAGTTAAGGCATGAATAAATAATAAAGACCTTTTGCCTGCAATATCTCATTGTAAATGGAAGTGAAAGACAAAAGTCTAGAATCTGCATGAAACAAAGATGTCACTAATTTAAAGGAAGTCACACCAGGGAACATAGGATGGTGAAAACCCATTTATTTCAACGAGCTGGCCTGGCCTGATACCTGAGGGTTAAATTAATTTTAAATCAATTTTAAATTGTATTTAATTTGTTTTAAATTATGGGTGTTTAATCAGTTTTAAATTGTAATTTTAAAATGTTATTTAACTTATGGCCTATTTAATTGTTTTAATTAATTTTAAATGGTATTCTGTACTTCTTTGTTTTTTATCGGCTGTTAACTGCCCCGAGTCCTTAGGGAGAGTGTGGTGGTATATAAATCCAATAAATAAATAAATAAATTCAGCTGCCTGGAATCACGTATGTGTGAGTTGGGCAGCTATATAAATTTGTTTAATAAGAATAATTAATAAATAAATAAAAACTGTGCAGCATTTTGATAGGAGCCTGGTTTCCTTCTGGTTCACTCCTTCTTGGTCCGTTGACTGATATTTCTTTAGGGTTTCGTGTTTATGACTGTTTGAGCTGTATTGAACCGAAATGTTATTAATAGATGGTTGATGCAGTTTTGTACTGTTTTAAACATCCTTGTAGAGGACTTCTTTTGACACATCACAGTAAATCACTTCAGGCTTCATTTGGGAAGGCAAAGCAAGGTTAAACCAAAGCAGGGCTAAGTTGGATTGAGCAATATTTCTGCCTCTTCTCAGCCTTCCACTGTCAATTGTCATCCCTGCCACAGGTCTTGCATCTGAAGCTGCTCTCTAGGTTGTAACAAAACAAGCTCACACATCTCTTTGGCCACATGGCCATCTGGAAGGGGAGAAGGACACTAGGCTACCTTCTTATCAGTTATCCACCTGCCTTGCTTTGCATGTGGCTGAACTACAGGAGAGCCGTCAGTCCATGGGGATAGCCGAAGCACAGGCTTTCTTGGCCAGCTATGCAGGTTGGGCATAATGGGATCAGAGATCCAAAGCATTTGGAAAACACCAGGCCAGGGTAATTGCTCTGGAGCATCCAAGCAATTTCTCTGCTTTGTTGCATGGACTAAACTTGGAAGGGCTCCTTCACGTATTTGACAAAAAGTGAACGCCTGTTTCCATTTGTAGAATCTAACTTTGTCTCGGCAGAAGTGGTTTATTTTCTTTTACCATTGTATCCAAAGACCTTGAAGAATTGGCGTGTTTGAACTTGCTTGCTTTGCAACAGCATTTAATGGAAAAGAGAAGTGAGCCAACATGGATTTGTCCGAAATACATAGGCAAGTGTGACCTTTCTTTGACCTTTCCTTTGATAGTATAATAATTTCTGTGTCGGTCATGAGGACTAGAGGTTTAGTCTTCTGAGCTTTTGGACTCCTGCTGGAGCCCATCCTCAGGGAACCTCTCTTCAGCAGAGTGTTCTCTAGAGAAAAGTTCCCTAAGGATGGGCTTCAGGAGTCCAAAAGCTCAGAAGACTAAACCTCTGGTCCCAGTGATCAACCCACGTTGGATCCTGCAACATTATCTTGGGACATGTAGATTTGCCTTCATTCATAATAATTTCCTCTTGATGACCTTTCCATCATTTTGGGATGCTGCAGAATAGACAAAGAGGCATTGAAAATTCAGGCAAGGAAGGTGTGATTCCTGTTGGAGTAACAGAGTTGGAAGGGACATTGGAGGTCTTCTAGTCCAACCCCCTGCTTGAGCAGGAGATCCTATACCATTTCAGACAAATGATTGTCCAGTCTTTTTTTTTTTTTTTTTTGAAGTTGTGGAGCACCCACAACTTCTGAAGGCAATTTGTTCCACTGGTTGATTGTTCTCACTCTTAGGAAATTTCTCTTTAGTTCTAGGTTGCTTCTGTCCTTGATTAGTTTCCATCCATTGTTTCTTGTCCTGCCTTCTGGTGCTTTGGAGAATAGGTTGATCCCCTCTTCTTTGGGGCAGCCCCTCAAATATTGGAATACTGGTATCGTGTCATCCTTAGTCCTTGTTTTCACTAGACTAGATATACCCAGTTCCTACAATTGTTCTTCGCATGATTTAGCTTCTAGGTCCCTAATTATCTTTGTTGCTCTTCTCTGAATTCTTTCCAAAATGTCAACTTCTTTTTGGTATTGGGGTGACCAAAAATGGATGCAGTGCTTATTTATACTAGAGTAAAAACAGTGTCAACCCTAAAAGGATTATTATATGTTGGGATTTGTTACTTTGTAGTTTTGCAATTATTACTGTAGTTTTGACACATTTCTGTTCAGGGTCGAAGAGTTGGGGGAGTTGCAGTTTGAGAGAGACAACTCGGAGACTGTCATCTTATTTTTACATTCTTCTTCTAAGTTTCTCATGAGAATTTTCGCTGCTTAGTTTGCACCTGCTGGGGCTGGAAGAGAGCTTTGATCTCTCATTGAGTGATTGGTGAGGAGCTGACATGTGGGAATTGATGGGGAGGAAATTTCACTTTACTTGGTTCGCTTCTTTGGAGTTCTGATTGCATTGCTGACGTTGTGTGGAACCCTGACAACCGTCCTAGTCCCATGTAGGTAATGAATGGTCCAGGTGATGGATCAGGTAAGGAGTTGTGCATAGTTCAAAAGAGAACCCAGTGTGCGTTTGCTGCAAGAAAGGCCACTTGCACGTGTGAGATTATTGGAAAAATAATAACAATCCAAATTAATGTAGTGCACAATTGGAACACTGCCTACAGTGTTGGTTAACCATCTCCCAAAAGGTACCAAGAATGGGAGAAAAGGTGTAAACAGAATAGCAGAGTTGGAAAGGAGCTTCGAGGTCTTCTAGTCCAACCCCTTGCTGAAGCAGGAAGCCCTACACCATTCCAGACAAGTGGCTGTCCAGTATCTTCTTGATCTCCAGGCATGAAGCATATGCCATGTGCAAAGCGCAGCAAGGATGGAAGCGGTACAAGATCTGCAGATTTCAACAAGGGCTGTTCTTCACCCGTTCCTGAGTGAGTGGGAAACTCTGCCAGTGTGGCGTTTGGTTGCCCAAAGTTAATCCTCAGGAATCCTCATTTCATTAGCCTGAGTTGCCACTGTGCTGCTTTGATTCCACTCCCTGCTGGTTGCCTGACTGAGCATCCGTCATGATTGGGTGGCAACAGATATACAGTTTTATAACTAGCTGTCACTGCATACTGTCATCTTAACCAGGGAAACACTGCTTAACAAAGGTGCGTCGAAGAGCAACCAAAGCCCAGAGACAAGATGAAGCCATATTGGTGGGACGGAGCTGCCTGGCTGCTGCCTGAGTGTGTCTGTGTTGCTGTGAAAGCAGGGGGAGGTCTTTGTGCCAGTTTAAGAATGCAGGTATTCAATTGCTGACCCTTGGATTAACCTTGGCACAGTCCCAGCAGACTGCCTGTTAGCATAGCTTGAGCTGCCTTACTACTTTGAGAATGCTTCTTTACTTACAACATAGAATAATAGGGTTGGAAGGGAACTTGGAGGTTTTCTAGTCCAACGAGCAGGAGACCCTATACCAATTCAGACAAATGTTTGTCCAATCTCTTTTTGAAAGCCTCCAGTGATGGAGCAACCACAACTTCTGGACGCAAATTGTTCCACTGGTTGATTGCTCTCATTGTCAGGAAAATTCTCCTTACTTCTTGGTTGTTTCTCTACTTGGTTAGTTTCCAGCCATCCATTTCTCAACTTGCCTTTTTTTTTGGGTGGGGGTGGGTGCTTTGGAAAAGTTTGATCCCCTCGTCTTTGCCCTTCAATCACTTGGTTAGCCTGTCCCTTAAGTGAGACTGAATAGACTCCTGCAGGAGGAAATTCTGCACTAGGACCAGTGATTCGATTGAATTTAATATTTTCTATACTTCCATTAACTTAAGTTCAGAGACTTACTGAAGAGCTTGGGACCCTTTTTTGCAGCCAGCTGTCCTTACAGGATTGTTTTAGGAGTACAGTTGAAGAAAAGAGAATTTTGAATAAGCATAACTGGCTGGGGAATTCTGGGAGTTGAAGTCCACAAGCCTTAATGTGCCAGACTTGGAGACTCCTGTCCTAGAGGGACAAGAAACTAGGAGACAGTCAGATTTCTGAGACAAATGGGCTAAAATAGAAGCCAATGAGGAAGTGAAAAGGTTGGGCTGATCATCTCTTAATTCTCACTGAAGCTGGGAGAAGATGCAACAGCTGGAGCCCTTCAGAGGGAATTATTTAAGGAAGTGAAGGTTGTTGGCTTGCACCCTCCTCCATGATGGTGGTTCTGAAATGTAGGGAACAAAACCACTGATGTCACCTTCTAGTCATCCTCCATCCTTTTTCCATAAAGGCAGCTTGTCCTCTTGTTTTGCTCCATCTTGTCTAAAGAGGGTTTTCCTCTAGCAAGGTCTATCCAGCCCTGCTCCTTTGGGTCAGCTGCTGTGGGGATGCATACACACACACACACACACACACAGACACACAGAGTCCCTGGCCTTTTGCCTTTGAGCTGTGGCAGAGCGCGGGCTGGCTACCTCACTTTTCTCCTGCCACTGCTGCAGCCTGGCAGCCGATCCCTGGGCACCACAGCTTGGCAGATGGCAAGGGAAACATACGTGGGGGGGGGGGGGAGATCAGCTCTTTGGCTGCCCGTTCTCCTTTGCACAAGCGAGGTGTGGGGGGGTTGGAATACTGTCAGGGATAGGAAAAGGGAGAAAGAGTTCTCTAGCTGACTCCCTTTAACCCAGGATCAACTTTCCCTCCTGCACAGCCAGCCCTAATCAGTGGGGCAGGGTGGGTGTGGCCTTGCCTACCTGCCTGCCTCCTGGGAGACTGCTGGGTGCCCACAGAAAGATGGGCAACCTTTGTTCTGCCCGGCCCTCCAGGGCTATGGCTCTGAGCCCCTGGTGTGGGGAGTTTCTCTGCTAATATTGTTTCTTACTTTGAAAAGTAAACCTCCCAAAGCCAAACTGCCTTTAAATCTAATAAAATAAGCAAATAATACAGATGAGGAGGTGCTGGAGCACCTAATCTGGAGGAGGGAGATGTGTCATTATTTGAGAGAAAAGGGGGGGGCTGAGGGTCTTCTGCTGTCAATTCCCCAGCACCAAGGGGTGATCTGTGGGCCAGAGAGCTGACCCCCAAAGACCCACCAGCCTGCCTTCTCTCTCCCCTGCTTCTCTGGCTGGGGCCAGGGAGCTGCCAGGAACTGAAGGAAGCTTTGCCCACCCCACTCCTTTCCCCCCCCTTGTTTCCTAGGGGACAGATCCTCTATTCCGCTGCGGTGGTGAGGCAGGAGAAGAAGGCTGGATGAACGCAGCTTGGGTTCTGCTGCAGGAGACCTTTGGGGGTCTTAAGAGACTGTACGGTGTACACTTTATTTTGACCTGCATGGCTATGTAGCCGTCCTCTGCTACCAATCTGTAGGGCTATTTAATAATCCTCTGCTATAATTTCTGAAGAGTAGAAAAGAACACCTTTTAACACCTTCTCTTATCAGATTTGATGTAAAGCAATCCCCTGAGGAGAATGTGCTGCAACAGATTAACAAGCCCCAGACCGTCCTTCCTTCCGTCTCAGTCCAAAGGCCCCATTCCTTTCCTCATGTGGGGAGACTGCAGTTGCGTTGCTTGCAGGCCATACGTTAATGGAGAGGCCACCCCCAATGTCCATTCCAGCATGGATCCCTCTCTGATAAAATCAGTGCATAACAGAATAATAGAGCTGAAGGGCATGCTGGAGGTCTTCTAGTCCACCCCCCTGCTCAAGCAGGAGAGTCTATGCATTTCACACAAGTGGCTGCTCAGTCTCTTCTTTGAAGCATCCAGTGTCGGAATAACCACAACTTCTGGAGGCAACGCCTGTTTCACTGATTAATTGTTCTAAATTTCAGGAAATTTCTCCTTAGTTCCAGGTTGCTTCTCACCTTGAGTAGTTTCCATCCATTGTTTTCTTGTCCTGCTTTCAGGTGCTTTGGAGAATATGTTGAAACCCCTCCCCCCCTCCCTCTTTGTGGCAACCCCTTGGATATTGGAACACTACTATCACGTCTCCTCTAGTCCCTCTTTTTGCCAGAGTAAACAGACCCACTTCCGGCAACCGTTCTTTATATGGTTTTAGCTTCCAGTGCCCTCATCATCTTGGTTGCTCTTCTCTGCACTCAACATCTTTTTCTATCATGGCAACCAAAACTGGATGCAATATTCCAAGTGTGGAATCAAGGCTTTGTAAAGTGGTATTAAGACTTCAGGTGTTAATACCATTTAATAAAAGTGGGCTGCTGTGATTTTTACAGAATCCTTGAGTGCATTTTACAATGAAGACCTTTTGGAAAGGCATGAGAATGTGATTCTGCAGGATTGCTTGAAGAGTACAGAGAAGTATGCATCCATAGAGTTGCTTAGTGCCCCAAAAGCTCTCCCCTGATTTTTAAAATAATTTTTCTAGCATTGAATGTTAACCATCCTTTTAAAACTCATGCTGTTGTTATTTGATATTTTATTTGTACATCTGTGAGGGAGAAGAACAGCTTCAAAATTTGATAAATAACTAAATTAGTTGCTGATGGAAGTGAAAGCCATTTTTATCGTGGCAAAAGCTGGTGATGACACATGAAACTGTGATGGAACTTCAGTTGCACCATCATCTGGATGTTTCTGATCGTGCCCGGGGAGTGATGTTGAGGAGAGCCTGGAAGGAGGCTGAAGAGGACAAACCTACCAAGGAAGGAGGGCATCTCTTTGGGAAAAGCATCCCATCATCTGAGAGTGAACTGGAGAAAGTCCTCTCCCATGAACCAGGTGTCTGCAACAGCAGCATCTGCCAAAGGGCCTCGCCTACTCACCTGGCCAAGGGAGGATGTTGAGGTTCTCTCTATGGCTTGGAAGGTATGGGGGTTTGAATGGGGAGGACCTGATTCCAACCAAGTGGTGGTGGGTCTTTGGGCCACCACCTAGATCTCGGGCTCTTCTGTCTTTAGAGGGAGTCATCCTTCCCCATTCAAGAGGGGCATACAGTCCTCTTGGACTGGAAGAGGAGGTGGCAGCTCTGGCCTTCACACAGCTCCATTTGATGTGCCAGTTGCATCCTTCCTCCTAGATTAGAAGGCCCTTCAGACAGCCATCAATGCCCTCAAGTCTCAATTACTCTAATATGCTCCACATGGGTACTACTGAAAGCCATTAGAAAGCTCCAGCTGCTCCAGAATGCAGCAGTGCAGGCAATGATAGGCAGGCCTTGATATGTATGTAGATTTGACACCTCTGCTTTGTGAGCTGTGCTTGCTATGTTTATGCTTCCAGGTACAATTCAAAGTTGAGCTCTAAATAACATTGTGCCTGGTTACTTCAAAAATTGTATATTTCTGTGACCTAGCCGCTGCGATCTGACAGAGTTCGTGTGCTTTGTCACCATTGGTTAAAGTTGTATATTGTTGCCCAGATTCATGATTTGGTTCTCTGTTTCTACTGATTTTCTTGTTTTATTGTGAGCGATGCAGAGTCAGCTTGGAGCAGAGTTTCTCAACCTTGGCAGCTTTAAGATCAGCTCTCAGAATCCCTTAGCTATGGTAGCACACTATGGGTATGGACTTCCACTCCCAGAATGCTCCAGCCAACATGGTGGCTGGGGAATTCTGGGAGGTGAAATCCATATAAGGTGATTGGGGAATTCTGGGAGTGGAAGTCCGCCCATCTTAAAGCTGCCAAGGTTGAGAAATGCTGCTCTATAATCTGGCAATACCTAAACTGACTAGATTCAAGTCTGAGTAATCTATCCAAGTCTTAGCCAGAGAAATATTCCCCAGGTAGTCAAATATTGACAAAAAGATGGCTGACTGGCTCATCTGAACTATAAGCAAGCACTTCCCACATGTCTTCAACCCCCAAAATGTAGACATTTAAAAAAAAATTGTTTTTAAAGCCAAAAAAGGGAGAAAATGTGTGTGTTCTCAGTTCATCTGGGACAAGTGGTGGGAGTATCTGGTGAGCAGCAGGTGGCCAGGCCTGCCTTTGCCAGGGTCACCCCTTGGGATTCCCAGGAGACATATGCAAGTACCAAATGAGTGTGCATCACTCAATCTTGGTTGCTGCTTGGGTGGATTCCAAAGATCTGTTGATTTGCAGCATATTCTGGTGACAGCTGAGTAAAGCCTCCGTGTCCAGAGGCAGAGTATCTCTGAGTAGCATCTATCCGGAGAAAAGCAGGCAAGGCTCTTGCCATCCTATCCTGCTGGGCCAGTGGGACAGCTTTCAGTTGCAAATCCAGGATCTGATGTGGGTGAAGAATGTCCTGGATTGCCCTTACCCTTCTTGGCCATGTGGGAGAGGCTGGTCCTGGGCTATTTCCTTGAATTGTGAACTGATCGGCCACTGAACCTGGCCACTTCCTGATGCCCTACTGTGTCGGTCTGAGAGGTGGAGTCTGTGCAGAACATTGGAGGATAAATGGGCAGATTTCACTCTGCCTGTGAAATGCCTGGTAAAAGTCCACATTTTGCGGAAAGCTGCTCCAGCCAGATAGCCGTGTCTGGGTTGGCCCTCTTTTCTCTATCCTGAAGTATTTGCTATTCCAGACCATCAACTCCTTGCAGAAGCCCTGAGATTAGAGCTCTCCAACAGTTCTCTTAGATCCTATCCTCCCCTCCCTTCAAGGGTTTTCTAATCCTGTACAGGGAGCATAAAATGGTGGAACCAATCCAAGGAAGGATTTGAAGACACCACCAAACTGTTCTGATTACTTGTGAATGTAGAAACTGCCAGCTGACTGTTCGTTTAATACTTCACTGTTTGCCATGGTCATTTGTTAAAAATTAAAAATTATCTCCTTTGACTTTTTTCCCTATAGAGTAGTTGTAGCTCGTATCATCGCTATAACTCCATGTAATGTAAGAGCTACAGAAAAAAACACACAGAGCAAGGACCTATTTGAGCTATGGGCTACTTTCTTCCAAGGTTGCATCCTCAGAAATGGCCAATTGGCCATGTTCAGTTCGGAACACATTCAACATCACTGATGTACAGTGTTTATCATCGTTATGATTAATAATGATAGATTGAGTAGTTCTTCTTGGCTTCTGTCTTTGACCCCAGAACAATTAGGGTTGCCCTGTAATTATTTTTCAAATTTAATTGTCAAATTTAATTTAGACGGACGCCCACTGATGTCATCTTGTGTTCTGAGGCTTTACCTCCAAGCTACAGCAGCTCTTTTCCCACAAAGTAGCACTTGCAGCTTTCTGGCCAAGGAATCTACAAGCCGCCTCTTTCCTCCCTCTATTCTCACATCCCATTATATCTATAGAAATGGGAGAATGCAGCTGAAATTGGATTCAGGCTCTTTTGAATGCCAAGATTTGCAACCTTGTCCGGTCTGTTCCCTGCCTCCTCTCTCCATTGCAAAGTTCTAGGTTGCTGCTTTTAAGGTTGTTGTTTTTTTTAAATAGATGTGTTGATAATTGTGTTGCTTTAAAGCAGCATTTCCAACCTTGGCAAGTTTAAGATGTGTGGATTTCTGGGGAATACTGGGAGTTGAAATTCACACATCGTAAACTTGCCAAGGTGGAGATTTCACTGCTTTAAACTGAAAATTCATGGCAGTGGGGGCGGAAAATACTTGTTCGGCAAGGACCAGTTGTAACTCACTTTTTTCAGTACCGTCTTAACTTCCAACAATTGTTAAACAAAGGGTTGTAAGTCAGGGACTATCTAGAATGTCCTGAGGGTGCTTTTCTTTTTCCTGGGTCTTAAACAACCAACTCTGACCAAAGGAGTCTTCTAGTGAGAGGATATGTTGCCGATGGCCTGACGCCAAGTTCTTTCTTTCTTTTCTCTTCCAGAATAAAGTCTTGAATGTGGATGGGGTCAAAGTAAAACTGCAGGTAAGCCAAGCCGTGTGTCAGTTTTGATTCTGAACATTTTGCTGTTTCTTTGTACTTGTGGCTTCTGAAGGGCAACCAGCATCCTGCCCGATTCAGATGTTGTTTATTTGTTAGCTTCTCTATTTGCTTCCTGGACTTAGGATACCCAGAACATCTTGTCCCAGGCAGAGCGAACAGCCAGGCTGAGCCAACGTGGGGGAGATTTTCTCATAAATATCTTCTGAACAAACCCAGCAGGCGTTTATAGTTTAAACTGGTACCTTCAGTTCTTCACTAAAGCCCAAAGAAGCCAGAGCTGCACCTGAAACCTTGAAGTTAAAGTGCTGAAATAATGTTCTGTCGCTGGATGGAATCCCATGAATGGAATGGAAGGGAATGGGGGAAGGGGAATAGGAATAGAGCATTCTTTATTGGCCAAGTATAATTGGACACACAAGGAATTTGTCTCCGGTGCCTAAGCTCTCAGTATGCATACAAGCAACAAAGTGATAAATCATACATCGTAGTCATAAGGTACAACCATAAATCGTAAGATGCAATCAACAAAGTGATAGTCATAAGGTATACAAGGTCAGAGAAATAGTGAATACTGCTCTTAAGCACACGTTATAGACCTGAACATGGAGCTCTGCTTTTCCTCAATCATATTCGTCGTAAGATTTCTGTCTGAAGTGTTCTGGGTCTCTTTTTTGCCAATCTCCTGGTAAATTAACCCCAACCCAGTGGTCTATGGTCAGGAAGAGACACAAGCGGGCAACCTGATCCACCACCATAGCAGCCTCTGTGTAAGTGGTTAACAAGGTGTCAGCCTCTAACTTCTTCGTCGGCAACGCTTATCTTTATCGGCTGCCATAGTAACGGGGGGAGGGGGAGCTGGGCAATATGTGCGGGGGAAGAGTGCTGGTGTGAGAGGCCCTTGCATTTTTTTAAGCAGGATGTTTACATGTGTCAAGGTCAAGCATCTCGGAGAAGTAATGGTCACCATCACCTGCAGATGCCTGCCTCGTGATCTGTGGAGAACTTCGGATTGGATGGACTTTGTTGAATTATGGGGGGAGGGATTTGGGTATTCTTTGGTATGTGTAATTTGTGGGCTTTTAGGCAGACCTTGCTTCTCTATCTTTGCATTCAGTCATGCTCCAGTAAAAGTCTACCTGTTTTCAAAAACAATGGATTCAGGTTCTTTATTTCTTCGGGTTTGATCGAGGCAGAGCTGACACAAGGTTTATCAAAGAATTTCCCATGATGTTGCTGGTTGCCCTCAAACATCTGTGGCAATCCAAGCAGATCCAGAAAGCATCTGTGATGGATCAAAGACCGAGGTTGATAATGGTGACTGGCCTCCAGCTGGTCCCAGAATGATCTGCCCATGGCAAAGAATTCGTTATCAAGTGTTCCATCTCCAGATCATGCTCTGAAATGCTCCGAGATGAAAGCTTGGTCCAGTATGTCCACCTTCATAGGTTAAGCCAATTCTCACTTCAGACAAGCCCAGGTTGACATGCCAGCTTCTGTCATCAATAGAAGTCTCTTTCCAGAATCTTCACACGTAGCAACCACTGTATGACAAACTGGGGAAGTGATACAACAAATCTCAAAGAGCCCCATGGCTGATCTGAAATGTCTTTTCATGGATAATGGGCATAGCCTTCTACCTCCTTTCTTAACGGTGTTTGTAATGCACAAGATTGCCATCTTCACTGATTCCCTTATCTCATTTGGCCAAATCATATCCATGCCATTATGACCATCACTTCCCCCTTTCATTTTATATATACAAAGTTATCCATCTAAATCTTTTATCAGTCCAATTCTCTCCTGAGATGTTTTCACAGTCTTTCTGTCAACAAAGACTTTGGAGAAAGTTCAGAGAAGAGCACCTAGGATGATCAAAGCCCGGAGATTAAACCGTATGAAGAACAGCTGCAGGATTTGGGTCTGGATAGCTTAAAGAAAACAAGAATTAGGGGTGACATGATAACACTATTCCAGTATTTGAGGGGTTGCCCCTAAGAAGAGGGGGTCAAATTATTCTCCAAAGCATTGGAGGCAGGACAAGAAACAATGGATGGAAACTAACCAAAGGGAGAAGCAAACTGGAATTAAGGAGAAAACTTCCTAACAGTGAGGACAATCAACCAGTGGAACAGCTTGCCACCAGAAATCGTGGGCTCCCCACCAACACTGGAGTTTTTAAAGAAGACACTGAGTCACTTGTCTGAGATGGTATAGGTTCTCCTGCTTGAGCAGGGGGCTAGACTAGAAGACCTCCAAGGTCCCTTCCAGATCTAATCTATTCTGTTCTAATGCATGCTGCCTCTGACCTCTTTGCCTCTTAATGTTCTCTTTGCTCAACATTATTCTTTGCGCTTCTCTTTCATAACCACTTTCTTCTTCTTTTGACAGTTTCATTTCTGCAGACCTTCTTCTTCTCCACCTTCATTTTCTCTGCACTTTCAGTTGTCCAGTCAACTTCCTTCCATCTTGGCCCCCAGCTTCCTCACAGCCCCACCATTCCTCAGCACACTCAGTTCCTATATCTTCTGTCCCTGTTGATGGACTCTTGAGTCATTTGCAAAATGGAGTTGGGGAAGCCGTTCCATTCCTTCAAGAAGAGAAGTGCCAATCTTAACAAAATTGTAAAACTGCTGAGCAGTTTTTGGACTGCTTACCGTTCTTGCCATTTTGAAAACTGGCAGTTATCTTGCCTTCTTCCAGGAGCTTCAATTCGCACACATTGCAGAGGGTCTATGACAATTGGCCACGGCCAACTCGCCGCAGGACAAGAGTTACACTAATTTCAAAGAAATGATGGAATAGAACCATTAAAGAAAGAGTGCAAAAGGAGGGACAGAATGAAGTGTGGATGAGAAAAATTAAAATATTTTTAATTTATTTTAAATAATTAAATTCAATTGTTAAATTGTCCTGCAGCGAGTTATCCTGCGGTGAATTAGCCGTAGCAAGCTGGCTGCAGTGAGTCGGTTGTGGTGAGTTGGTTGTGATCGGTTGGCTATGGCAAGTTGTCCCATTCTGCATTGCAGACTCCCCATTTTTCCCCCAACCACATTCTTGCTAGGTAGGTTGGGTTGAGAGTGGCACAGTCAAGTCATTTGGTGAACTTCCATGACTGAAGGTATCATCCAAATCTCCCCAGCTTTAACCCTCTACCTTAACTGTTATAGCCGAAAACCCGGTCCAATTCGGTTAAGGAAAACACAAGAAACGGGGTCAGTATAGATGACCGCGAGGGGTCCCGTTTATTCCCAGCCGCGAGTAA
>JAEANM010013020.1:0-14574 GCA_017656035.1 Myanophis thanlyinensis | reverse complement strand
CACACACACACACACACAAGAAATGTTTAAAAAAATATATAGTTCCATCTAATAGTTAATCAAATTAATTATTAAAGTAAATTAAAATTTAATTATGAACTATAATATTAACAGTTGAAATAGAAACAAAAATCCCAGAGAAATAATATTAATAAATAAAATGAAATGAAATATAAGTGAGCTAAATATATCATACATTATTTCATAACAAAATATCAAATTATACATACAATTGTGAATTCTTATAAAAGATTATGAAACACATGCTGAAAGGAAAATATTTTTAAATTATTATGATTTTTTTCCCCAAAACTGATAAATGTGTGTTGAATCTAATCCTTGGTATTTAGACCACTAAAAGATTTGCACTCCCTTAATATAATTCTCTTAACTATTTCCAATGACGTGTATAACCAAAATTCCTCAAAAGTAGGCTGATTCCATTTTATTCCTTTTTATAGAATGTATACTAAGGGTGAATTTTACTCTTGAAGAATAATCTATAGTTACAATAGATTCCAAAGGCACCAATTAGACTTGTTCGTCAGGCACAAACAACCATATTCACTTGTGAAGAGTTCAATTAGCTGTTTTATTGCTCAAGCCTACGAATCGTCTCAGATTGGTGGTTTGCACCTGGGTGTCAGTCACTAGATAAGGTTTGGTGGCATTCAAGGAAAGTCAGACTTCACCCTCTTGCGGCTATGTACGGATTCCAGACTAATTCCCCATTTGATTCTTTCCCCTGGCTCAGCCAGCCTCTCCCCTACATCTTCCGCTTAATAGTATAGCCAGAGTATAAACCATGTTTCTGTTGACTTCAGTAACCTTTGGAAATGACATTACATCATTAGTAACAATAGCTATAAGATCATCAGCATATCAGAACAACTTACATTAGCATGTCCTTTGGCTCTGTTATTTAATTGCTTTACAGTCAGTCCTTGACTTACAATCAGTTGTTTAGTGACCATTTGAAGTTATGATGGAGCTTCCCTCTTCAAAACTACTTACCTGGTTTCAAAATTCCAGCATCAGGAAACACCTTCCCTGCAGTCATATGATCACATTTTGGGTACTGGTCACATTTACAATGGTTTTGCCAGAAACCGGCATTTTCTTAAGAGTTTCCAGTAAAAACCGACCCTTGGTAATCAATGGGTTCACTTAATGTCCACAGTTACAATTGCCGCAAAAAAAGTTAATAAATTGGAGCTAATCTATATGTCGACCTGCCTTACGACCGTCACGATTATTGACTGTAATTGCCAAGATCAGTTCCAGTGATAAATCAAGAACTACCTGTACTTCCCATTACAGTGGATGTTAGTGAACATTAGTTGCATGGCACAGTGAACCGCGTTTAGTTTGTGAATCTTGGTTGCCCCATCTTATAAAATGTACTAACTCGACATCTATGATGTGAGCAAAATTAACTGCACTATCAAGTTTATATTGGAAAAACAGAAAGTATGAATAACAATATCACAGTATGAGAAGGAACTGTTCAGCTCTGCATGTTGCGTAAGATATAGTTTACTATACTGACAACATTTTTGCCTCTCCGTAGAATCTGTTGGGCTATTTCCACAGTGGCTCTGAAAATCTGAGCAGTGATGCCTGTGAGATGAAAATGGCAGCTCCTTCGCTCTCTCCAAGTGCCGAAGCTGAATACTGGAGAATAAGGGCGATGGCCCAACAGGTAAACAATTTTATTCCATGCTTAACTGGTCTGTGCACAGATGCGTTCTTAAGATGTCTTAATACTTCCGATAAAATCAGTGCTTAGGTTTGACTAGATTAATTGGGATTCATTTAGATCAGTGTTTCTCAACCTTGGCGACTTTAAGATGTTTGGACTTCAATTCCCAGAATTCCCCAGCTAGCAAAGCTTTGAGATGTTTGGACTTCAACTCCCAGAATTCTGGGAGTTGAAGTCCAAACATCTTAAAGTTGCCAAGGTTGAGAAACAGTGATTTAGAACATTTTAACCATGCTCTTGAGTTGATTTTATGTTATCAGGTCTATAAAGATGGGGGATTTTATGTTAATAATGTAATTGACTTCACTTATCTAATGTTAATTACTCTGATACATACCTGTATGGTTTTATTTATCTGTTTATGTTTAGTGTTCCACCCTTCCGATTCAAGGGAATGTCCCCTGGACCTTGATGTCGTCACTGAATTGAATAAGTTTAGATAGGCAAGAACAAGAAACCTTTTGAAATGAAAAAATGTAATTCATTGAGTGTTGGGGGAAGAAATATCAGTTATTCTGCTGGGCTGATTTTGTCCATGGAACAACTCCGTTTGCAGTGCAGATCGAAAAGGAACTGCCTTGAGCTAAGTGAGACATTTGAGCCATCAAAAAAAAATTGCTTGGAGAATATTCTGCATGATAGTTCCTCTAATCTTATTGAAGTCCTCTACATGAGAGGAATTAAGTGAACAGGCCTAGACTCAGATTGTCTCTTTTAATTCCAAATTGCTTGCTCTGGTGCTGAGTTGCCTGTGGTTTCCAACCAACAATAAGGCAATAGCACATTGGTATGATTTTTTTCCCCATAGGTGTTCATGTTGGACACCCAGTGCTCTCCAAAGACACCGAATAACAAGGAAGGATTTGAGCATGCTCAGTCTTGTCTGCTTATTATTGAGCTGCCTCCTGATAAGAAGTCCAATGGCCATTCACAGAAAAGGTAAGAAACAGATTTCCAAGTTTAAACAACAAGCAAAATGAGACAGATGAAAGGCATTTCATACTCATATTCCTATTTGGATAGTTTAGTGTCTTACCATGGAAAATAAAAGATAGTTGGAATGTGTAATTCAAAGTTTCCAAATTCTGCTCTGACCCTCTTAATTAATAAATAAATATGTGTAAACAGAATGAATGGGGTTGAAAATGAATATATCTTTTTGTCTTTAAATTTTACTCTGTACACCTTGGCATGTTCAAACTTTGCAATAGATTAAGGAACATAGGCTGCAGCAAATATTGATAGTGCAAGTTTTTTTAAAAATGGTGATTCTCTTTCTGAGTTGCTCATGACCCCGAAGTAGTGCTAACTTACAGTTTGAGAAGTCCATCATTACATACGGTCTTGCCTCGAAATAAGAGCGTGGTGTTGAACTTTATCAAATATCCTTGGCACATTAGTGCATGCTTAAGATGCAGACTCTCGCAGCAAACCATGGATTTGCACCTTTAATGCTGAGTTAGCTAAAGTACGCCAGAGGGAAAGGGGAATATGTGTACAGTACGATGTGTACAGTACTTCTTTTTTCAAGAAGTTATTGCAGAAAGCCAATTGCCCCATAAAGCCAGATTTCTGTGTTAATTGTGAGCATTGGTACAAACTATGAATTCATTGTAGGAATTTAAGAAATGACATTCATGTCGTTCCATTTCTCGACCTATTCTGATTGGGAGCTCATTCCTTAAATTTTTTTTTAGCAGGGATACAAATGTCCCTCTTTACAAGACTTGATACAACCGTGGGGTTTGCTGCTTGCTTATTTTATAGTCTGTTGCATGTCAATCCAGAAGTGTGTTGCAGTTTTGTTTTCACTTAGTCGAGTTTCTCTTTTTTCTGTCTGATTTTCCTTTATAATGCTGCAACCAATACACAGGAAACTTGGGTAAGACAGAGTTTCTTTCCTTCAATGCAATTTCAAGCCAACATCCAAATAATGTATTTTCTTAAATGACATTTGAGATGTAGATATTTATCCACAAAAAGTATCCCCGTAGCTATTTTAAGAAATTGAAATAGCTATTTAAAATGAACTGCTATTCCCTATTTAGTTTAAAAGGGAGAAGCTTTCCTATCTTTTAAAGACTAATTCAGCAAGGAAGAAGGCCAATACAGTTACAATTTCAGCTCTTGGGTGAATTGCAGCCTCTGTCAGATGCATTTATAAAATGCATTTTTAAAACGAAACCCTTGAAAGTTCCTGTGTATATTCCACCCTTTCCCTTTTGCCACACTGCAGTGCACAAATATGCCATGGTGAGATATTTGCTATTTTGCTAGTAGTGAATGTGTTACCAAGGACAACAACTTCCCTCCATGCACAATTTCTGGCACACTGTGATATCTCACTTACACGCATGCCACAAGAAAAAATACCCTCGCCACTTTTACCTCTAAACTGAAATGTGCATTTTGGCTAGTCTTTTACCTTGCATTCTTCAGAAAGCCACAACTTTCTTTGGTGCCAGAAAACAAAAGCCAGTAGTCCACCACCAGAGAGTGTTTAAATACAATGAAAGCACTATAAACACAACAGAAATTAACAAAGCCCACATATTGCAAGAACAAGTTGCAAAGGATAAGCAGCATTAGTTAATGATAATGTTTACAACAAAAATTATAATGATTATGAGGTGGTTATTATCTTATCACTAGAGGTTTCTTGGAGAAAGAGGCTAATATAATTGAGCAATTCAAGAAACATTAATAAGGTTCTAAATTCTCTCTCTTTCTTTTTCTGCTATATGAAGTATCCCTTTCAGAACAATTGTAGTGAGCCTGCTTTCCCACCAAGTGCTGCTGCAGAATTTATATGATATTTTGTTGGAAGAATTTGTGAAAGGGCCCTCACACACTGAAGAGAAGGTAATACACCAATTGCCAGAAACCAAACTCACTGGTTTCCTCAGGTACATTTCTATGCAGAACCTGGCTGTCATCTTTGATTTACTGTTGGACTCCTACCGAACAGCCAGAGAGTTTGATACAAGGACTGGGCTGAAGTGTTTGCTCAAAAAGGTATCTGGCATTGGTGGGGCTGCCAACTTGTACCGCCAGTCGGCTATGAGCTTCAATATCTACTTCCATGCCTTGATCTGTGCTATTGTGACCAATCAGGAAAATATCACTGCGGAACAGGTGAAGAAAATCCTTTTTGAAGATGATGAAAGGAGCACGGATTCATCCCAACAATGCTCTTCAGAAGACGAAGACATTTTTGAAGAGACTGCTCAAGTCAGCCCACCAAGAGGGAAAGAGAAGCGTCAATGGAGGGCCAGGTTGCCATCTTTGAGTGTTCAACCCGTGAGCAATGCAGACTGGGCTTGGCTAATCAAAAGGCTTCACAAACTCTGCATGGAGTTATGTAATAACTACATTCAGATGCATTTGGATTTGGAAAACAGTGCAGATGAGCTCCCTGTCTTCAGAGGAGACCCTGTCTTACTCCTTCCAGCCTTTCAATCAGAAATATCCACACCATCTACTGGGGCCCTTTCCGGAAAAAATACCCCTTCAGAAGATGATAGAAGCCAGATTAGGGACTCCCTCACCGAAAACTTCACACCTAAGGGAAGTACCGATATGATGCTTCTTCCACCGTTGAGCCCCAAAATGGAGAAGAAAGACCAAGGCAGGAGAAAAGAATGGTGGGAGAGTGCTAGCAACAAAATTTACACCATAGCAACAGATAAAACCATATCCAAACTAATGACGGAATATAAAAAAAGGAAACAGCAGCAGCATAACTTGGCTAATTTCTCCAAAGAGATGAAAGCTGACAAGAAAGGGGATCCGCTCGGCACGAGAGGGCCAGATTCTCCTCTCCCCCAACGGCCACAAAATCTGATTGATCAAGGCCAGATGAGGCATTCCTTCAGTGCAGGACCAGAGATTCTGAGGCAAGAAAAAAGGCCACGCTCCGGGTCAACTGCCAGCTCATTCAGTATATCGGTCCGGGATGGGGAGGCACAAATACAGGTAAGAAAAGAGGAGAAGAGAGGAAATAAAGGGGAAGAACTTTAAATTTGGGAGACCTGCTTTTGCCTTTCATATTGGGGCACTTGGTTTCCTAATTGGCTTCTAAACAGCCTATGATTATATAAAATATGAGATTCTTGTGACTACACAATGAGTCTCAAGCATATGGCATTTTTAACAAAATGGTCAGGTGTTGTTACATACATGAAGATATACACAGACACCTACGTATAAAGTGTATATATACAGCTTCTTGGCAAAAGTACCTTATTCCAACATAACTCCAAGTGAACACTCTGACAATCATCTAAACTTCTTCTGTAGCTCGAAATTTTTTTACGATCACAGGATCCTTGTGAACTTCCCACAATAAGTTAATATCCAATGTTTTCTGATTCTGAGTTTAGTTTAATTGGTTCAGTGTAGTCACCGGCTGATTCCAAACCAACTCTGGGTGATGTACAATAAAACCAACAGAATAAAACTGAACACAAGAAATATGAAAACATAAAAGAAAGAAACAAGATCCAGCAGCAGATACAGCTATCCAGACCTAGGCACAATTTGGCAGGGCTTGAATCACCCTAGCAGATGAGACACAGGGACTTAGTGGAGCACGATCATCACTGCTTATGCTGCTGCATTCTAGACCAGTTGAATCTTCAAGGTAAATTCTGTGCACATTGCAGTAGTTATTTCCTTCATAGTTTTTTCATTTCTGGCATGTTTGTCCAGTCAGCATTTCTATGCATCGTGGCGTGGATCAACTAGATACGGTACTAGAAGATAGAAAAGGGGTTGCTAAGTGTCCGTCATCTAAATAGATTATTCTTCTTTCTTGGGTAGTTTACATTGATAGTCCTATTGCTCAACCCTGAGAAAACATTTTTCGTACCGAACGGCCTTATGTTCTTACTTAACATTGATACCGCATTTCTTCTAAAGGTGTCCTTCCTATTTTCCCTACTGTTCTGTGTTCTTCCATTTGTAGTTTGCAATGTCCTAATTTATATTTGTTCCCTTCTCTCCCCTCTCCCTTTGAATTGTTTTAGGCATGGACCAACATGGTTCTGACAGTTCTTAATCAGATTCAATCCCTACCAGACCAGATCTTCATCGCTCTACAACCAGCGGTATTTCCCTGCATCAGTCAATTGACTTGCCATGTGACAGATATCCGGGTTCGTCAGGCTCTGAGAGAATGGCTAGGAAGAGTGGGCAGGGTTTATGACATCATTGTGTAGAAGACTTTAATTGCCTTATCAAAGAAACACTGAATCTAACTTCGAGGAACAGAAATAAAGTGCATTTGTTGAAAACTTATCTATTAAAAAAATGGTAGAAGGATGTACATCTGCCCTTTTGCTAGTCAGTAATAACTAGCAAGCTCTATCCCTTGCTGTTAAATCTTAAGAGCACAGTGTAGTCATACTCATGACACCAGAGAATGTAATATAGCAGAGTATGACAGGAAGAGCCTTTGTATTAAATTTGAAATAGGTATTCAGGCAGGCTGACAGGCTCAGTATGTTTGATACTGCATATTTTTTAAAGAGGGGGAAAAAAGAATATCTCTTTCATAAGAAGGTAGCAAAGAAGATTGTGGAACAAGGAAAATAGCGTGGAATGGACACAGTCATGCAATAGGCTTTGTCACAATTGACCACTGAGAATGTAATTATTGCTGAGATGTCTTTAGTACAGATTTCTGTTACGTCTTAAATGAGGCATCTGATCCTTAAGCCATCTAAATGTAAAACAATAGTCGTACCAATGAACAGAGGAGCCCATTTATTCTAACCTTTATAAAACATCTTGGCAATGAAAACTAGGCCTCTAGACTTAGGAAGTGATTATATTCAATGTGATTGCAACAGGTTTTCAAACAGAAGTACTTGCCATCTTAGAAGTACTACAGGCGCCACAAATTATTTCCTATTGCTATAAGGTGTCTCTCTAAAAATTGGTAGAATTGTCCAATGCTCATTTGAGAAATGAGTTTAAGTCATTTTTCTCTTTTTGATGGAAACCCAAGACCAAAAATATATTTTCTCTGTTGTGTAACTTGCAAACGCTACTTAGGTTTTCTGGTTCTATATCTTTGCTCACCCCTTCACTGGGTGTTAACAAATGCTGTGAAATGTGTCCCAAGTTTTTTGTTTTCAGGCTTTCCATTTTGTATTGCCTGGCTTCTCTGGACAAAAGAATCTGAAAATTAGGCACATGACTAGAATATGTAGAGTTATCAAATTTTTGCCCTTACAACAAATCTGTAAAATAGATCATTCTCAGAGATATTTAGTGATCTTTATAGTTTTATGGCCATGCAGAAATATCATTCACACATCATTCTTTTCTTAAGCCAAGCTGGGTGACATCCATAGCTGAAAATAAAGCAAATAAGAAACGTTACGTTAATTATGGGACAGATTGAGCCACCACATGTATTTATTTACTACACGTATACGAAGTGTATAAATGCTTTCTCTATGTTTTCTTGCAGAGAGTAGAGCATAACTTTAAATATTAATGTATAATTTAATAGGCTAGTTACAATTGAGGAAAGGTTACACAAGGAAGGGAAAATATACAAGTTTATATAATGGCCACATTATATAAGGCAGTTCTTGTAGAAGAAAAAAGAAGAAAAATCAGCATGTAATTTGTGGGAAGCTGAAGTGATGGAGGTAGCTGGCTGGTATGGCTGTGCAAGGAAGGGAAGAGCAGCCAATTGGGAGTTAACTCCAGTAAGGGAACTTGGAAAAGTCAGCTGTCACCTCATGTTGCCTTCATAATAGCATTTGCACCCTTACAACTTCTCACACTGAAATTGGCCACAGTTGTCTTAACTCTGGATCGCCAAACATATAGAATGCTCAGAGAACATGACAGTGTTTTCTGTCCCTATAGTTGACCAATAGCCAAATGACTAGAACTTCCCCCACCCAATTTCTCTGTAACCAATAGCCGAATGACTAGAACTTCCCCCACCCAATTTCTTTGTAATGATCATACAGAAATATAAATTCCAAATCTCCATAAGAAGTTGCTCTGATGGGAAAGCTATATGAGGTAAGGTTGATTGGAAAAAATGCAAACAAAGCACTAATATCCTCTGATGGTTTTTCAGACAGTTCAACATCAACCCCTTTCATACATTTAGACACGAGTATGGATCTTACATGTGAAATCACTTCTTATTTGCTGACAATTTCTCCACCAGCTATTTTTCCTTACAGCGCTTACCAGTGCTTAATGATCCTATTCTGGTTGGTATTCTAGAGTGAAGGAAGATAAGTTGTAAATATTGGAAAGTTATGGATCAAGATAACAATGGGTGGCAGAGGAGTTCAGGGGCAGATGGCAGGGGAGGCGTGAGATTTTATCTGTGAGAAAAGCAATGACCCTCAAAGGTCTGCAGAGATAGTAATAGTAGCTTTACAGGAGTGGATGGACTTTGTGATGGAGGATATTTTGTGAACAAAGTATCTAAAACACAGGGCAGGCCTCCTTGGGGTCTCATTGCCTGGACATTGTCGTCTGGCGGCCCCGAGGGTTCAAGCCTTCTCTGTGGGGTCGCCCTCCCTTTGGAGTGGGCTGCCCCCGGAGATCCGGACCATTGCAGACCTGCAGACCTTCCGGCGCGTGTTAAGGACTCATTTGTTCCAACAGGCCGGTCTGGCCAAACATTACTTTTGGGGTTGTTTGGATTTTTAAAAAATTTAAAATTTTAAATTTTTATATAATTTTAAATTGTTAATCTTTTAATTTATATTTTAAATTTATTTCTGTATTTTAAGTCTATTTTTTAGTTCATTGTACACCGCCCCGAGTCCCTCGGGAGAGTGGCGGTTAAGAAATCTAATAAACAAACAAACAAACAAACAATGGATCCCAAAGCAAGTGGCATGAGATCAGTCTGATCTGAAACTGATGCCAGAGAAATTCAGACATGGGTGTGAAAGTGCTTACAGGCAGCTGGTGAAGAATGAATCCCAGCTACACCAATAAAGGGGAGCTCACTTTTGAACTATTGCTAAAACTCAACAACTGGCGGTCATGTTTCACTGCTCCAAAAACGATACATAGCATGTGAACTCACACACTTTCCTCATGTCTTACCTGAATATGATCAAACCCTGCATCCGCCTTCTCTCTCTTTGTTAAGTCATTGTTGGATTATGCCCAAATGAAAGTAGTAGCTCTTGCATCAGCAAATGTTGGAGCAAAGTATTCTATGCACCATGTTGGGATACAGTTGGGATCAATCTTATGAGCAGTGCAGCATTGCCTGTTGTGCTGGCCTTCATTTTCAACTACAGGCATCGAACTGATTGAGTGGAAGAGCCTTAATCAGCCTGATACAGGATGCCTTTCAGCTTGCTTGAACAGTAAACTGTTTCCTTTGCTTTCTTGTTCAGTTAATCAAAGACTTTGAATGTACAAGTTGTGTCAGCTGCTGCTGAACTCTAGTGATTGTCTATTATGAATTACGAAATTCTTTGTCAGTGCTATGCCCTGAGATGATTGTTTGATTCTTCTATTTGTTTGTTCTTTAAGATTTAAATAATGTTGTGTTTCTATGGTTCTTTGTGAAGAGGGAATTGTTTTAGGGGAACATTTTCACATGGGGCGCACCTACATTGTTTGTTAGTGAGATCTTATATGCGCACTCTAGCTTGTCACTTTGAAGCATCTGTGGAACATGGTAACTTGAGCAGAGAGACAGAATCACCGTACTAGAGATTTTTTTTTTCATCTGTTCTCCTGAATGCTGAAAAAAATGTTTGGATTTCAAGTGTTGCTTTTCAGTTCTGTGCTGCTGGGTATAGGTTACTTGTCCATGGTGTGCGTGGAATGACAAAGTACTAACATTTCGTATATAAAAAGTGGAATAGCAAAGTGTAACAAACTTGTAGGGCCACTATTACAAAGCAGGCAACAATTTATTATTATTTATTTCAAAGAACGACTACCAAGAAATGACCATTGATTGTAAACCATTTCAGTTGCTGCTATCACCACAAGGGCAAGTGGTAGATACACAACAGTTCCTGCTGAAGACCATAATATTATTTATTTATTCAGGGTGACTGAAAGTATTGTGTAACTCTAAAATGTAAGTTAGCTGAAAGTTCAGCCAAACTTAAAAACGTTCATTAGGCAGAAAAGGGAGAACGTGCCTCATTCTGAAGATAGGTAGATAATGCCAAGGGAAGAACTAGAGAATTAGTTTGCTATTGAATTGAAAAATCACTGAGTGGAAGAACGAGTGTTATTTTTCATGGTTTCCAACTTCTATAGACTTTTTAGAAAGTCTATAGAACTAAGAAAGTCTATAGAAAGTCTGTAGTCATGGAAACACATGCCATAAAACTGGGAGGCACATTTCCCTGTGATGCTTTTGGCCTTGTAAGAGACCTAGGGGTGCACATTTGTGGAGTGAGCTATTAGACTTCATGTGTATGCCAATCTATCTGCCCTTTCCGTTTTCTAAATGACCAACCTCTTGTGAACCCAGAGCTCATGTTTGCTTTTCAATCCTGCAAAGGCCCTCTGGGGTCCTGGAATTGCACTTCTCCACGCGCAAAATCAGGCAGTCATACACTCAGTGACTCGGTCTCCACACATCTCAGAATGAGAAATGGGCAAAGGAAAGGACATTCTTCAGGGCAGAAACTTGCACCCTATTTCACTATGCAAAGTGTGAGTTGTGATTATGGGATCTCACATAGAATTTGCACATTCAAGAAATCCTAGGGCAGTCACAGAATGTAGTTGCTCTGGTCAGTTTTATTTGTTTGCATCCACAGTGCAAAAGCAATTTATAGTGGACCCTGATTTCCATATTCTAAATATTCCCCTTCTAACAGCTGCCCATGATTTGGAGGCAGAAGTAGGAAAAACAAATGCTGACAGCAGTGACAGAAAGTGTAGGAGTTAGAACTTTCACACAATGCTGTTGTGTATATGCAGAGTTGTTGTCTGCAATGGCAGCTGGCAAGTTTCGTTTTGTACCCTAGCATTCTGGAAATATATATATGTGTTCTGCCTTAACTAAAAAGAAAGTTGTTGTACCAACATGAAAGAGGAACTTTAGTCTTGAAGCAATTTATTTATTAACGAGGTCCTGCAATTATTACTTTCCCCAGACAGATCCTATGCCAAACACTGAAATGCAAGCGCAAAGGAGCATCTTCTCTCTTATACCAAAGATCCAATTTGTTAAAAAAAAGAAAAGAAAAATAGCGATGCTTGCCACAATTGGGCTTGTATCACTAGGTAGACATGAAAAGACAGGAATCCAAACTACTCTGAAGGGGACAAAGACATTTGGGGTCCCTGTTCAGCCATCCTTTACTCTTGGATGTGCATAGTCTTTGGCCAAGATCTGCAATTCTTTAAGCACTCCAAGAGTCAGAAGAAGGTTGGGTATAAAGAACTATGAGAACTATGACACCAGGATGTATTGGGAGCCTCGATGGGTCCTCACAGTTTGTTGTCTTTGGATTTGTTTTATGGTGGCCAATGAAAGCCTATAAGGAATATCTGTTGACAAAATGTCTGGATCCTGCCATAGCTTTCCTTGTGCTCTTAAAAATAAGTCCCCTAAACCCTCTTCTTCTTTTGGCATATGTGGGGAGGGGAGGGGAGGGGGAGGGACATACCCGAACCATTTCTATCGTGTGTATGTTTAAGAACAGTTCAATGTAAGCCACTTTGCAAAATGTATTTTGTGTATATTTTGTTCAGAGGGAATTCGTAAAGGAGGATATTTTAAAACGAACCATAATTATTTGTGTTGTTTGTGTTACAGAATAAAGAAACTACAAAAAAGTAAAGCAAGTGTGGAACTTTTATTTAAATAAAATCAATAATTTTATTTGGGACATTCAGTAGTACAGAACAAAAATGCTACTGAATAAGATAATTAGTTGCGGCCCCTTAATTTTAGAATAATTATCTTTTTTGTCCTGTTAAGACAAGTGACTTGAATACCCATGGCTGTCATTCTGAAAATACGATCGTGCCAAATCTAAAGGTTAACAGAAAATTGTTGGCAAGTAATTTTTCTGTTATTTTCCTTAATTCATCTTTAAAGACTGTGTGAACATTTCAAGCGCAAAGTGTTCCAACTGCACTAATGAGCAATTTTATTTTCATTAATGACCCTGTCTAAGAGACTCCATATATGAGCATAGCCCTCTTAATCCGTTTATAGAGTCTTAGACTTTTCAGTATTGCAATAATTGAACTGGTCTTCTTCTCAGAAGATCCAACTTGAGACAGAACAAAAGGATGTCCTTGCTCTGTTTCTTGCCTGCAGGTGGCAGGTTCTCAAAGACATTGCTGACACTCAGAGAAGTAGCAACACTAGGAGCTGTCAGAAAGTGGCATGGCAGAAATTTTGGCAGTCCTTCTGTAGTCATCAAGTCCTGCACAGCAGACAATTTTATTTTAATTTCTTTGTTTGGCCCTGCGGTGCTAAAGTGCTATGTGTTGACCAAGCCTAGAAGATGTTGCTATAGGACATCTTTTCCTATTGTCTCCCTTGCTCTGGTGACTTTACTGTAGTTGAGCTTATTATGAAGTGACTTTGTAATCAATGCATAATAAGCATAATAAGCAGTCCTGCCCAAGAAAGAAATTACAATAAAATATCCATTGTATCTATTAGGGTTTATCAGATGATGTCTAGTGTAATGAGCTGAAACTATTGATTACAAGTAATGAAAATTGTCATCTAGTCAATTCCTGTGATTGAACTGCAGTAGTGCAATCTTGAGATGGCTACACAGAGGGCACGATGGTCCATTCGTGCATTAGAAGTTGGAACTAAAGAGGAAGGGTTTAAATTGTCTCTCCTTTATTGCTATGATCCTATTATAGTGATTGATATCTGCATTCTGATCATTGTTCTTTGCTGCGGTAAAATAATTCCAGGCATGCTGACAAAACTCATAGCTAAAGCCTGGAAGCATAGAATATGCTACCCAAGCAATACTTAACTATAGCATCTTTAAGTCAAGATTTAAGTCAATTTCATTTTTGCCCAATAAAACTTGTACTTCTTCCATAGCATCATCAGTAATAGTAGAAATATTTGAAAGTAATTTCTGAATTTTTGTTCACACAATATATCCATTGTTTTATTTGCATCTCATGTCTTTTAAACTCTCATTATCATGGTATTTAAATGCATTTATATTAAATCCATCTGAACCTGTAATCCCTTTATAACTTTCTTTAAAAAAAACTACAATCATCCTTGTCATGTCAATTCTAAAAAGACTATTTTTTCATAAGCCCTTCAACTCGTACTGAAATCTTATCTTGATTGAAAAAAACTTATGTAGCGAAAGTCATAAAATTTGCCACTCTGGATGTTCTCAATATTTAAAGTAATAAAAAAATCAATTCCAAAGTGATTAAGAAATGAAAATTGGCAGAACTTTGAGTCCAAAGAGGCTACATTAAGCCTATGAGTTTAGATGGAATTTCTTCTCAACTCCCAGCTGCTATGTTCCCTAGCCAGCCACAAAAGCATTAGTTCTTGTGGTTTACTCAAAGCTGTCTGCAGTGTGTGTGTGTGGCCAATCTCACCATTTTTGCTTGTCTCCAGAGAGATTTCACTGGCTGGGATCCTGTATTCAGCCATAAATTTCATGTCTCTGTTTTTCAAAAACTACTTCAATTTGCCATGATTCCCTGGAGTCTTGTATTGTTCTTAACTTTTTGTTGGGCATAAGTGTAGAATCCAAAGTGTAAGAGCTAATTTTAAATTTTATTTTAAAAAAATATTCAGAGCATGTGACTATCTCTTGTGAAATGTGTGT
>JAEANM010013019.1:0-14575 GCA_017656035.1 Myanophis thanlyinensis | reverse complement strand
GTTTCTGTGCTTTGTGTGATTGTACTGATGGAGGCTCATTCAATTTTGCTGCACACATGTTGTGCATTGACAATAAACATTTGAATTGAATTGAAATAATTAGGAAATAGTGAGGGGACCCAAGATAGCATGGGCCAGAAATATCGGCCATAATATAGAACTCAAGGACTGGGAAAGGGTATGGAGCCAAAATTATAAAATAACAAAACCAGCAGCATATAAGGACAATCAATATAAAATGTGTTATCAATGACATCTAGTGCTCACAAGACTAGCCAAAATGTATTCAAATTTGAGCCCAAATTGTTGGAAATGTCAAAAATCCCAAGGTACCTTCTTTCATGTATGGTGGTTATGCCTGAAAATTAAATGTTATTGGATTAAGATAAGGAGTTGGTTACAAGTAATTACAAAGGTTAAATTAGAATTTAAAGCAGAACTATTTATCCTGGGTATTATTAAAGGGACATATACAAAAGAGACCAGGTATTTAATATTGTATATAATAACAGCAGCAAGGATGGCTCTGGCACAATGTTGAAGAATGAATATGTTTGGATTGTGCTGAAACGGACAAATTTACCATGGAATTAAAGGATAAGGAAGCCTCAAATTATTACAAAGTTTGGGGAAAATGGTACCAATGGATAGGTAATAAAGTCAGGTAATGAAATAGATAAGAAAGAATTTGTTTATAAATATATAATTAGTAGTATTGTATTAGAGATGAATGAGAATTGTTATACCTGTACTGTCAGAAGAATTGTAGTATATGGAAAATATGTTTCTGTGATAACATGTAAATGTTTTTTAAAAGATTTTTTTTTTATTTTTTATGGTTTTCTTTTCAATAAAGATTTATAATTAAAAAAAAAAACTCAGGCGTATTCACCCTGCATTTCACTGCAGTCTGTTGAAACCTGAAATTATATCAGCCCTTCAGCCTTCACCTGACACTCTGCCTGTACCCACTCTGATTGAAGGGGAGCAGCATTTTGAAGTTAAAGAAATTCTAGATTCCAGGAAACAGAGCAGGAGGGTCCAATATCTCATCGCCTGAAAACATTTTCCTCCTGCACAGTCTGAATGGGTAGATGCTAAACATGTCCAAGTGCCTAAACTCCTCCAGATTTTCCATAGAAAATACCCCAACAAACCCTGAAGGGATCACTAATTTTGGTGTGATGTATTGTATGTTATATATGTTATAACTACATGTATTCTCTCTGTTTGGTTAATGCCTCTGTTTTGAGGGGTCAAAATGTCAACTAGCTTGTTGCTTGTTGCCATAAAATAGGGGGGAGGGAATAGGGGGAAGCTCACATTTCAGCTATGCTGCTGCGTAGGGCTAACTTCAAGGCCATGCCAGTTAGCTCTTGTATGCAGTTGCCCAGATACAAGGGGTTCGGGCCCTATACTGTGTTTGAAATTCTTGTTTCATGTTTTTTTTTCCTCAGAGCTTGCTTCATGCCACTTGCTATCAGTTTGTTCCTAGTAAAAGTAGTTTTCTCTAAATCTATGGAGCCAAGGGTTTTTCTTTCCTAGGAAATGAACAGAGGCAGCCCTGACATCTACTGCCGTTTGCTGAGGTGGCTTACAATAATGCAATTCACAGCAGTACTGGACTAACTCCCTTCCAAGTCACCCATGGAATGGAGTTCATGCCAATGCCAGAATTGCCTTGAGAACTCCCCCTCCTCAATGGCTGTACAAGAATGGATGGATTTGTTAAACGTGGAGTGGGAGAACACTAAGCTAACACTTAAGAAAGCAAATATATATAAAAATATAATAAAAGCAGGCAGATCAACATAGGTCGCTCCAACCACCTTTTTGAGTGGGGGGGAAAGTTTACTTGTTAATGAAATACCTTAAGCTGAGGCTGCCAACTAGGAAGTTAGGGCCAAAGTTCCTGGGGCCATTCCAAATTGTAAAAATAATAAACCAAGTAACCGTGCAACTTAATTTACTCAGGTTGCTAGGGAAAGTACATCCAGTATTTCATTGCAATTTGCTGAAATGTTCAATTGAGTCACAGATTAGACCAAAAGACTATCCACCTCTACGACCTATAGCAGTTTAAGACGAAACACATTATGAAGTAAAGAGGATATTAGATACTTGTTTAACAAAAATACATTATAATATTTAGTACATTAGAAAGGATACTCAATATCAGAAGCTCCATGGGTAAAAAGCTGGGACTTGCGGGCAGATCGTTTAATAAAGCAGTTTCATGAGAAGTTCCCTGATAAACCTAAGGGACTTTCTGGTGGGGGGAGAGGTGGTTAGTGATTTACTAATCTCTAAATGTTTGCTTTATTCCAGGAGGCAATCATTGGTTGAATTGGGGGGGGGGGCAGCCTGTCAACCCCAAAAGAGTCAATTTGGATTTTTTTCCCTTTCTCTCTTTTCACTTTCTGTTTCTTTTCACTTTCATTTACTTTTGGGTTTGCCACACTAGACATAGCAGGTGGAGGGAAATAGATAGTTGCTTGGGGTGATATCAAAATAACATTCTTTCCCATGAGAACCAAAGACATTCAGCCAGCACTGTGGAGGCTGGGACGTTGGATGACCCAGTCAAGTAATCATGGCTGGATTGGGCCAGGCTATGGCATGTGATAACTTGGAGGAAGAAATTTTGGTTTTACTTGGGGTGGGGGAAATGCAGGGATTCAGATTCAGGTTTTCTCCAGATGTGCCAATATGATGTCTTCAATAAAATTAAGATTTGAGGAAAACTATTGCCTTGGAGTTTTAATTATTGCAGAGATGTTGCTTGGAACCCTGATAATAGCAGTATCTCAGTATTTGAGGGGCTGCCACAAAGAAGAGGAGGTCAAATTATTCTCCAAAACACCAGAAGGCAGGACAAGAAACAATGGTTAGAAACTAATCAAATACCAATTTTGAATTAAGGAGAAACTTCCTAGCAGTGAGGACAATTAATCAGTGGAACAGTTTGTCTTCAGAAATCGTGGGTGCTCCATTACTGGAGGTTTTTCAGAAGAGACTAGACAGTCATTTATCTGAAATGGTATATAGTCTCCTGCTTGAGCAGGGGGCTGGACTAGACGTCCTCAAAGGTCTCTTCCAACTTGTCCCAAAAGTGCTTTTTCAAGAGCTCAGAGCTGAAGAAGCTTCTTGGATGAGAAGCGAAACATCTTCAAAGAAAAACTAGAAAGTCCCGTTGCTTCTTGAAAAAGCATCTTTGGGACAATCATGACTTGGATGATTGAGAATCTCCATAGACACATCTCTTCCAACTCTTGTTATTCTGTTATTTACTCAGACGTAAATATGACGTAAATTATTTACTCAGACGTAAAATGACGTAAAGCCTGTTCTTACTGGCTTTATTATTATTTTCCACAAGATTCTTGAAACTATGTGTTTGCTTCTGGAAATATAAACAGTGTTTGTCTCCCAGAAGATATCAGGCAATTTAAAATCTGTCACAAATATACAATGGATCTGAAAGATCTATTATTTGTTTGTGAAAGATATTGTTTAGATTTTCTTCTGGACTGAAGGACAGCATTATTTTTATTTGTTCCTCTACTTATTTTAAGTGAACAGTAGGGACTCATTTGGATTTCTGTTTGTGTATATTTGATTAACTATAATGCAATTCTTCCTCCATTTCCATGGCTTCTATACCTTTTAAAACATGTATTTTTTATCTACTGTATTCAGTCATGGGAATCATACCACTATATTTTTGTGTCATATTCTTCTGGAATACCTATAAAAGAGTTTCCAAACAAGACAACTATGCAACATATTAAATATAGAGACCCATGTCTCTTACAAGGTACAGCTTCATACGACCAGTGAAAAATTATTTTCCAAAGAAGTGAACAATAACTCAGGAAAGTTTGTGTCTTTTTATGAAATTTGTTGGTCTGAAAAGGTGCAACATTTCTGATTTTTGGAAATCATACACCAACATAGCCTCTCCTTACTGAATTTTTATATTATTTTTGGAGTAGAGCTTATATTAGGTGCCGGTGTTAAAATTGGGCTAGAGCTTGTTTTTGGGTTGTTAGGTTGTATCTTTGGGAAAACACGGTATGAATAAATTTAGTAGTTTAATTAATTAATTATAATTGTAATCTACCCAAAACTAAATTGATTAGATCAGAACTAAATCTGAGCAGAGTTGTTTAAAAAAATAAAATATTAAATCATTAAAGAAAACATAAATGAAATTCCATGAATAAATACTTCAGGAAAAATGGAAACATTAAAGCTGCAATGCCAGTGTAAAATTAATACTTAAGTACAGTACCAAATAACAGAAATGCCTGGGAAAATACATTTCTAGTATTGAAAAGGTAGTTGGAAGGCAAAAACCAGACATAATTAAATTTCTGGTGAAAATGTGAAATTGCTTTTAAGGCAACTTCTGCCTGAGTTTCAAGAGAATTGGCACAAATCCCTAGATGAGAAATTCTCTGGCCCTGACAACATGATCCAGTTAACAACTGTCCCAGTCAGCTTTATTTACCAGTGATTCTGGCAGTACATAATCATATACCAGAGTCAAAAATCACAATTCAGGGAATCCAAAGTTCCTGCCTATTCCTCTTCCAAGAAAACCTAATATCCTTTGCAAAAGTAAAATACTAGAAAAGTTTCATGACATCACCAGTTTGTTAGCCATTGACCAGGCAGATAGCAGGAGATATGAAAGAGAATGAAATGGGAAAAATAGAGACTAGAACAAAAGATCAAGAAATAGCAGCTCACCAACCACAATTTAAACAAAAACTTGAAACACCGCTAGAGTCAAAAACATTGCAAGCAAACAAAGCATTGGAATGATGAAGAAAAGCAGCAATAAAGGAGAACTTGCTCTAAACATAAGCCAAACAAAAATTTAAGGCAATTCAAGTAGAAGAAAAGTAAGTGAAACATAAACTAGAACTCATTCCTGGCATCCAGGTTATACTGCAGCATACTTGGAAAAAGAAAGCAGCAATCATTCCCATCTTCCCTTCGCATTATATTGTGGATGGAAACAATGCTCCCAAATCTCTTTGTGATACTGCTATAATTCAACTCACAGCCACATTGGAAGTTGCCAAAGAGTAAAAATGGGATACCAGCAAATAACCTGGATCTGCAAGGAGTCAGGAAAGCTAAGGCTCAGAATGAACTATGACTGCAACAAATGTCCTCCCCCCCCCCCCAATTTTTTTTTCGATATTTAAGGCATAAGAAGGAAGCCAAGAAAATGATAGGCCCACTAATGGGAGAAACTGGGAAGACAGTGATGGGAAGCGGGAAGAAAGCAGAACTGCTTAATTCCTTCTTTGCATGTGAAATGAAAAATAGTCTATCCGATCAAAAACAGCACTATAGGAGACATAACAGGAAAGCAGACCAAAATAAACAAAAAATTAGCAAGAGAACACATTTCCACTTTAGATGAGATCAAATCACCAGGGCCAGGTGGTTTACATTCCAGGGTTTGAAGGAGCTGGCAGATGTGATCTCAGAACTATGGAACAAGAGCTTTCAGAGCTCCTAGAGAACTGGGAAGTGCCAGAGTACTGGAAAAGAGCTGATGTAGTTCCAATCTACAAACAGGAAAAAAGTGGATTCATAAAACTATAGACCAATTAATTTATATATCAAATCCTAGAAAAGACAATCAAGCAGTGCATTTGTGAGCACCTAAGAAATGAGCAAGGAGATTAATAGAACCCACCATGGATTTGTTAAGAACAGATCATGTGAAACAAATCTTATTGTATTCTTTGATAAAGTGACTAAACTAATGAATGAAGGATAGCATACATAGCATACAGAGACTTCAGTAAGCCATTTGACAAAGTAGATCACAGCCTACTTCTTAGTAAGATAGAAATATGTGGGATAGACAGTACCACTACCAGATGGATTTGCAATTGGCTGACCAATAGCACATAGCATATAGCTCTTGATGGAACTACAACTACATGAAGGCAAGCAAACAGTGAGGTACCTGTTTGCTTGAATCCATGTAGGTTCTGTCTTGGGCCCACTGCTCTTCAATGTTTTCATAAATGATCTAGATACGGGGATAGATGAGGAACTCCTCAAATTTACAGACAGCACCATGCTTGGGGTGGATGGGTTGCTAATATTTTGGATGATAGACTTTTGGATGATTCAAAAGGATCTTGACAGACTTGAACCTGGGTCTATCCAACAAGATAAGGTTCTGAACGTAGGCAGGAAAACCCAAATGCACAATTATAGACTAGATGATACCTGGCTTATCAATAGTAAATGTGAGAGGGATATACAGTAGTATGTTGCAGTTGCCAAAAAACTTAAAAACTTAACAGAAAGATAGTAGCAAGATCAAGAGAAGTGATAATACTGTTCTATACTGGATATACTGGACCACACTTGGAATACACATCCAGTTCTGGTCACCATGATACAAAAAAGATTCTGAGGCTTTATTAAGAGTGCAGAGAAGAAGAACAAAGATGACAAGAGGTCTGGAGACTAAACCGTATGATGAATGGTTAGAGGAACTAGGCAGACAATTGACCCTTTATGACTTGTAGACATCAATACCCAGAATTCCTGAGCCAGCATGGTCTACTCTAGACTAATGAAGAGAAGGATTAGAAGTGATATGCTACCTGTCTTCCAGCACTTGAGGGTCAGTCACAGAGATGAGGGGGTTGATTTATTGTTCAAGTCACCTGAGGACAGAACAAGAAACAATGGGTAAAAATTCATTGAACAGAGCTCCTACCTGAAACTAAGGAGAAGTTTTCTACAGTGAGAGCAATTGACCAATGGAACAGCTTGCCTCCTGGAGTTGTATATGCTCCATCGCTGGACATTTTCAAGAAAATATTGGACAACCATTTATCTGGAATGGTATAAGGATTCCTGCCTTGGACTAGAAAACTCCAAGGTACTTTTTAGCCCAATGATTCTATAACATTTCTTTAACAGGGTTTACATAGAGAATGTCACAGATCAGTGGTGGAATTCAAATATTTTTACTACCGGTTCTGTGGCTGTGGCTTGATGGGCAGTTTCTGTAAGCAGGGCAATAAAGGTTAGGCTAAAAACAACACCAGAATGTTTCTTTCCTGCCTTCCTTACAGGATTAACCCTGTAAAATAAAAAAAACAAAAAACAAAAGGAGATTTCTTTTAACAACTGGTTCTCTGAATTGCTTAGAAAATTTACTACCAGTTCTAGTGAACCTGCTAGAACCTGCTGAATTTCACCTCTGTCACAGATATGGCAGAAGAAGGGATGGCTTGATCAAATTTAAGAGTAAATGAAAGAATGATCAGATTCAGATTCTTCTGTTCTTAACAACTCCATGAAACTTGCATTAAAATTAGAATTTAAAAACTAAATAGAACTACTATTGTTACATTAGCAATACAATCCTGACCTCTAGTGGGAAATTACATACTGACAAAACAAAATCATATTGAACCACCTCATGTAAATCACCAAAAAAGAGCTAGAATCCTAAGCCATACATACAGGTTATATTATAACCTTTTAAGATGAGCAATATTATGCAAAGCATAAAAAATAAGAAGTAAGTTAAAGCAATTCAAGAGAAAAGGGAAGACAGTCTGACTGTAGTCTGTTTTTCCTGTTATGACGCACTATCTATAGCACATAAATGTCTTGCTAAATGTTTTTGGAAGAGAGATCCTTGTGATAATGCTGTAATTCAATTCATGGCCACATTGGAAACTGCCTATATTTGTCCCTTAGCTGTTCTGTTTTCAAAATTGTATTTTCCCTTTCTCGGAATGCCTCATTACAAAAAGACATAATTAAGAGACTCAAAAATATCATTTCAATATTTGTTTTAAAAAATCAATACATAAAAGCAAAATTGGGATATAACATTGATGTGGGAAAGGCAAAAATCCTACAGTTCTGAATCCAGTTGCAGGTTGTAGGTAAAATTCCTTTCCAGTCTTGTCAGTTGATCACTGAGATTTGCCCATAGTAAAATGATGGTACAGCACTCTATTTTCTGTGACATTGCTGGAAGAACGGGATGGGATTCCTGAAAAAACTATAAAAATTAGGCAACTAGAATCTCCACTTGCTTTGACATGAACAGGGAAGATGCCCATTAAAGGACATTCCTCATAATATAACATCCTTTGCTTTAGTGATTGAAAGGCAATTCTATTGACTATTCAGTTGGCCTCTGGAATATAACAGACAATAGGTCATTAGGATTGTAAGCCCTGGCCTTTTCTGAAGATTTCCTTGATTTTCCGAAGAACTCCGGGAAATGAATGTCTATAGAGATTCTCAATCATCCAAGTCATGGATGTTCCAAAAGTACTTTTCAAAAGGCAACTGGACTTTCTTGGTTTTTTCTTTGAAACCGTTTCTCTTTTCAAGAAGCCAAGAAGTCTCTTTCCAAGAAGCCTCTTCAGTTCTGATGGAATGGTGGGAATAGAAGGATTTATATTCTTTTCAGTCATCTGGCCATTAGCACTCTGAAGATTGATCATCAGCTCTCTGAGATTGATTGAGGCCATTGGGGATTTATATGTACCGTCAAGTTCATTTGAATCAGCAAGCAAATGCGTGTGAAATCTTCTTGGGGCTGCTGAAACGACTGTATTGTAGACAGGAGATATGTGGTGTCATATTCCTCCCCCTCTTTGTGAGAGGGCTGTTAAGATTACACATAGTTGGCTTCTTTGACCCTCTTTCAAGACCATTTAACTAAAGGAAAGATTTTTTTCTAAATTGGACTTGTGCAAAGCCCATTATACGGTCAGGATTAAAGAGGGTGATGAGTGGGAAACCCCCTTGGATGCTTCCAATTTAATGTATTCACTTTCAGACTGCAAGGAGCCCCAGTTATGTTCATGCAACTGATAAATGAGGTGCTCCATGAGCATCTTTACAAGGGGTATTTGTTGTACCTTGATGTCATATTAAGGTACACAGAGACAAAAGCGGAGTATATGAAACTTGTCAACTTAGCATGCAAAGCACGTGCACACCGAACCGGTAGTGAAACTGGTTGAATTGCACCGATATCTCTGAACTCATGAGGGAATGGGTTGTTTAGTTGCATATTGGCTGTAAATGTTTCTAAGAGTCACCTGGGGATATCTAGTGCAAAATTCAGATTACAATTGATCTTTTCAATCAACAATTGTAAACCCATTCTATTTGTTGAAACCTTCTGAGATTGTTTGAAACCTTTTGATTTATCACCAATGCTCAGCAATTTCTCAATATTGTTTACCCCAAAGTCTACTATACAGTATGCTGGGGTTGAAACTGTGTATTACCACTTTGTCCTTGGACTGAGTCCTGATGTCAAATTTGTGACTGTTAATTTTGTGTGTGTGATATTTGTCCTATATAATCAGAGGGAAATTGCTGGGAGATAATGGCATCAATCAAGCCTTGGTGGCGCAGCAGTTAGAGTGCAGTACTGCAGGCTATTTCTGCTGCCTGCTGGCTGCCTGCAATTCAGCAGTTCAAATCCCATCAGGCTCAAGGTTGATTCAGCCTTCCATCCTTCTGAGATGGGTAAAATGAAGACCCAAATTGTTGGGGGTAATATGCTGATTCTGTAAACCACTTAGAGAGGGCTGTAAAACACTATAAAGCGGTATATAAGTCTACGTGCTATTGCTATCATATTGGAAGAACAGCATGTAAAGGATTTTAATCTGTATTTTTTAGGCCTATGATGGTGCTCTTGGTGTAGATGTAAAGACAAAACAGATATCTGGATTTTTTACTCAAATCCTTCAAACTTTGTGAAAAAGAATAAATAAACACATACTCTTAAGACAAATCCAGGACAAATAGGTTTGTTATGTATCTTTCCACCTTTAGCCCAATTTATTTCCTAATCACTCCGTGCATATGATGAAAGGAGCTGCAACTCACAAAAGCTTGTCTTTTAATAAAATTTCTTAATCAAAAAGAGATTTCTGATTTCTTGCAATTAACAAATTTTCTGCATCTCATGAATACTAAGAGGGCAGTTAATTTATTGTACAATAGGAAAGAATATTAGTCAATAATTCATGCATTTTTCTTAAGTTGCTTGTTTCCATGGTTTTTGAAAGACAGATACGAAATGGTGTAAATTTGATAAGTAGATGGAGTGTTTTGTTTGACTGGGTAGTCACTTTGGTCCTTCATGTTAAACCTGGAGTAAAACTGTTAGATATATATTCACACACATCACTTGATAATGCCTAATGACACCTATAGCCAGTATCACCAAGTCTCATTTTCTATAAAGTTTCAGAAAACTTCCATTCCATTATTTCCTAGAATATTCCTGTCATTTGGTTAAAAAGTTCACATTTTTCACCCAATAAAATAACCACATCTCACACAGGAATAGCACTCAATTCCTTTCATCTGTGTATCTTTTGCTTCTGGACGAACGTTTTACAGTCGATTGTAAAAAAGCAGTGCTCTTTTATCCGATTTCAGCTCTACGGAAACAGTGCTGGTTGACTGATAGCAATCATAATAATGTGATTTATGTGTTATTTATTACTATTACCAACTATGATAATTGAGTTAATAATGATAACACGGACTTTTTACAGCTTGCCAGACCGACTTAGTTCGAATTAATTTGGCCTCTATAAAATGCACAAAAATTCAACCTTCTCCAGTTCCTATGACGACCGCCGCGGCGTTCCATCCGGCTACGTTAATTCCTATCTAAAAGATTCCGGAAGTGCTTACAGCGGAAGTTGCAAGAGGGTGGAAAAAAGGGAGAAGGTAGGTTTTAATCTTGTCTGCAATTGCAGATGGGGTGTCTCTTTATGTGTCTGTTTGCGGGGTGGTGGGTGAGGCTAGCTTTTACTTTTTGTTTTTTTTTTAAACAGCTTTACGTGCAGAAATGGAAAGCTACTTACGGCTGCGGGATTATGAAGCAGGACGATAATACTACGTAGGCGACCGTTGATATTTGATGTTTATTAATTTATTTCCGCAAAAAATTATACACTGAGATGGTCCGGTCACCACCTTTTGATTTAGTCCACGGCCATCCAGTAAATATTTTTGTTGTTTCTGCATACAATTTTCAACCCAAGATTTCCCAGTTTAACACTTTAATTGCCGTATTGTGCTGACTGATAAAATAAATTCTGTAGGGAAAAAGTACGTCAAAGTTGATCAGAAAAGATAGATACAACAGTCATGTCAGGCTGACAAAGATAACACAGTTCTTTGCGTTTTTCTATAGGAATTGATCATGCTGCATCTAAAGAGATTTACACATAGATGCACCTGTATAATAACACAGACTAACATTTATTGGAACAATCAAGACAAGAATCTTGTCTTGTTGATTGTTCCAATAAATCTTGTCACAAGATTAAAATAATTGTCTGATTTACTAAAAAAATTGCTCAAAGTGCTTAACAGTCAAACATTCATAAGATCAGTAGTTAATATATTGATAACTATTGAACCCATCTTCTTTCCAATTTTGTTTCCTGAAAATCAGTTGATCAGTCAGATATTGGAGACTTTGAGAATCAAATACAGTCAAAATTTTCAATTATGTCATTGTGTAGAGATGCTAGTTCCCTTTTTAATTTCCCCAAAGATACCTTATTAGCAAGGGCAACAAAGCTAATATCTTAATATAAATTGCTATCTAATGTATCTGATGTTACAGGTTGAGGCAAATAACAAATTAGGGCTCCTGGATGCAGGAACCCTAATTTCTTTCCTCTCAGGTACATTCAAATTTGCAACCTCTTTGCATTTTCAGAATTCAAGTGAAGCTGTTGAGAAATGAGTTTAGCACATAATTTGCATTCTAGCCCAAGTTCTTTTTCTTGGATGGAATCCTTTTGAATTAGCTAGTCAGTAAGTTCTCCATGTTCTTGAATGTTAGTCTTTAAGTGCATTATAACAACCTATAAGAATTGATTATGTTGTAGGAAGAACAAAAAGTGAATAGTTTCAAGCTTGTTCAAGCACTATACTAAGTCATTATAGAACAGACACTGTGTAATGATTTTAGATGTATTCTGTGTGTACCTCTAATCCTGTAGTTCTGTGGATTGTGTCTAAATCTGAATGTTAATTATGATATTTTATATATCAGAATTGTATATTTTGTAATTTAGTCTGATAAAAATCTTTTATTATCCCCTCATTTATTTTGCCAATATTAAATGAATATTTAATTACCTGTTCCCTTATTTGGTCCCATATCTCTTCAGGTGAGAATGCAAAAGGTGATGGAATATTAATAATGCATTCTTCTAACACTACTGGACGTAGTCTGTGTAATATGTCTATTTCATTTTTACAAAATGTATATTCCAAATAATTGAAAAATAATGTGCTAGTATTCTTATTTCTTTTGTATCTTAAATATTATTATATTTATTTCTTACATTGTATAATACATGTTTATTTTCTTATTTCTTTCAATTGTAGAAATATTAAATATGGACCGTAACAATTCAAATCCTGCTCCTCATTTCAGAATCTAAATGATCTTTAAAAAATCATTGACTTCATCAATGAAATTCAACATGATGGTAAGATTTTGTGTGTGTAGTATTGGTTTTTTTGTATTTTAAATAATGCATGGTGAAAGAGGGAAATATAAAGTATTTGTTACTTTTGTTCTTTCCAATTTGATTTCATATATAGAGCTTCAAGAACTGGTTCAGAAAATAATGACCATAACCTTGGTTTAGTTGTACGCACAAATATAAATAGCCATATTTTTCGTTTTCCAATTATTTCAGTTTTTTGACAGCTGCAGCACATTGCTGGCTCATACTCAAGTGGTGTTCTACTAGGACACTTAGATCTCTCTCACAGTTAGTACTGTTAAGTCAGGTTCTTTTTTCCTGCCTAAGTCCAGGACCTTACTTACATTATATTCATCATATTAATATCGGAACTGATCAAAGTCTAAAGGATGATGAAGCAAAGAGAATGTGTTTGTAACATATATGGGCAGGATCAGGATTTTTTTTTTCCTCTTGACTATTTTGGTTAAAAAAAAAAAAAACCCAGTATGTTAAGCTATTTTAAGGATGCTTTACATGTATCTCTTGCTTCAAAATGTTAGAAACCGTGCCACTGGCAGTTGTGCTTGGACATTTGACCTGTGGCCTCAAGTTATCTGCTCTTGGCAGCGATATTTTGATATAGCCTACTTTCCTTCTTTTGTTGTATTGCAACCAAATATAGATAAAATTTCACATTTAAACCAATATTGTGGTAATAGATTGCTTTCAGACTATTCCTAACTATTTACCCAGAAAACATGCTAAATTCCAGTAGGACTTTTCTTCCATCTTGTTATATGAAGGATTTTTTTTGCCTTAGAATATTACATAATATATTAGTTTTTGTTGATTAATTACATTTCATTTGATCAATTAATTATTATACTGATAAGAATAAGAGTTTTATTTTCATCTTTGCAGCAGCAGACTTTAGAAGTTGCATTGGATCGTGCGGAGGTAAATAATTATCTAAGTTATACAGGCTTTTCTGATTGTACTAGCAGTAGAAAAGGCCATTGTTCTGTTCATGATAATTTCATTTAGAAGTATCTGAAAAACATGTAAGTCCTAAACATTTAAACTGCTTTATTGTGAACATTTATAATAATATCTACAGATAATCCTCAACTTATTACCACAATTGAGCCCAAAATTCATGTTGATGAGACATTTGTTAAATGACTTTTGCCCCATTTTACGACATTTCTTGACACCGTTAAGTGAATCATTGCAGTTGATAAGTTAGTAGCACGATTGTTAAGTGAATCTGGCTTTCCCATTGATTTTGCTTATCAAAAGGTTACAAAGGGGTATCACATGACTTTGGGACACAGCAACGATCATAAGTATAAACCAGTTCCAAGCATCTGAATTTTGATCACATGATTATGGGGGTACTACAAGGATCGTATGTGTGAAAAATGGTCATACTGTAAGTCACTTTTTTCAGTGCAATTGTAACTTTGAATGATCATTAAATGAACTGTTATAAGTCTGAGTACTATCTATACTCCAGTTTGATAATGCCCATTATACTCTGGAAAGATTCAAGAGGTGTAGTTTTGTTACTGATTTCTATAGCTTGAATTTTTTTAGATTTCTTAGATTGTTTTAATGGAGTTTTTTATGGAGAAATAATACATTGCAAAACTCAAAAAAATGAAACATTTAAATGGTCTGTGGGAAGTATAGTTGAGTTGTACTTGAGATGAGTATAATATTAGGCAAAATGCTAAGTACATACAGGTAGTCCTTGACTTACACAACCATTTGTTTAGTGACTGTTCAGAGTTACAACAGCACTGGAAACAAATGACTTACAGTATGAGCAGTTTTCACATGTACAACCATTGCAACGTCCTCGTGATCACATGATCAAAATTGGGGTCCTTGGCAACTTGCATGTATTTATAATAGTTGCACTATCCTGGGATCATGTGATCACAATTTATAACAGGGGTCTTCAAACTTGGCAATTTTGTGACTTGTGGACTTCAACTCCCAGAATCCCTCAGCCAGCAAAAGCTGGC
>JAEANM010013018.1:0-14575 GCA_017656035.1 Myanophis thanlyinensis | reverse complement strand
CCTCCCTCTCTCCCCCCCTCCCTCCCTCCCTCCCTCCCTCTCTTCCTTCTTTCCTTCCTAAACACAAAATGTTTCACATAGTACCGCAGAAATTTTCTTGAACTTCCTGGAATTACTTATTTTATATACAGTACTATAGAATAATATTTACTTTGTAGCTATTTCACATTCATGATTCATCATTCTGTGATGGATAAATCCTAAGGTCTCCTGTATTTCTACCATCTCCAAAATACAATTACAGACAGAAGAGGGAAGAGTTCCATTTAAGTACTTTGTATGATGAAATTTTACCCCTTTTCAATTACTGTATTCTAAGAAGTTATATCTGCTTAATCTCCCAGCACTATCTATCTCAACAATGGCTCCCAACTTTATGCCATTACAAAATTGCATGAATACATTGCTTTATCCGCTGCCAGAGTTATTAAAATGAAATATTAAACATTTTCCCCAAGACTACCGTAATTCTCAATCATTTCCCTTAAAAGGTTCTATCCATAGATTCAGCACCATTTCCTATTCATGAATTATTGTCCTTTTTATATATATACTCTCCACCCCATTTCCCATGTAATATTTGCTAGCCAGCATGATTGAAAATTTCAGGATTCTTGTGAGCAACTCCTTATTTTCATCCATTTCATCAGGGTTAATCAGTATTATCAAGAACATTTCTGACTAAACATGGTTAACATTATTCAATATAGAAATAAAATTGGCTGCAGAAATACAAGGCAAAAAAAAAAAAAAAGCCACGGCAATAACAGATGAAAGAATCACCTGTTTTTGTGTGCATTGCTGGTCAAGTACAAAGCTGTAATCTCATGGTTATATTCATCACCTAAACTTTTGGCAGGCACACACAAACATGCTTGTTGATTTAATTGTTTTTTTTTTTCTTTCATAGTAGTGGAATATATAAATTTAGAAAACAGAAGTTCAGAGTTTGCTAAATATATATTATTTTCATGCAGATCTGCTAATTCCAATTGTAGATCTACAGTCATGATGAGATTAGCATTCTGTTCTGTTCTGTATTAATTTTCCATCAATAATATACACACAAACAAGGAAACACACAGGCTCTAAGAAGAATTAAACTTTTAGTCTGATTTATGCTTTGTATGATCTGTTATTTTGCCATCATTTCCACAGAATGATACAGAATCTTAAGATGCTGACCATAATGGTGCCTTGAAGTTCTGAAGATAGTGCCATTTTTAGAGCATCACAGAGTTTCAATCATACCAGCATGACCACAAATTTAATTTTTTCACCATGACTTGCAATTACCCTAAATCATAAACTAACAACTGCACCCTCTACCAGTGGTAGAATTCATTTTTTTTACTACTGGTTCTGTGGGTGTGGCTTGGTGGGCATGGCTGGGGGAATCATGTGACTGGGTGGGCAGTTTCTGTAAGCAGGGCACTAAAGATTGGGCTAGAAACAGAATGTTTTTTTCCTGCCTTCCTTATAGGATTAACTCTGTAAAATGGAAAAACAAAAAACAAAAGGAGATTTCTTCAAACAACCGGTTCTCCAAACTGCTTAGAAAATTTACTACAGGTTCTAGTGAATAGGCTAGAACCTGCTAAATTTCACCTCTGCCCACTACCAACAGATTGCTGTCAACATCACAAATTAACAATTTGGGTCTAAAAAAGCTACAGAATGAAGAGTGACATATCAACATTTAATTATCAATTCTGAAACTTAGATGCATTTTAATTTTCATGTCATGTATTGGACAATATGAAAGCCTAATAATTAGAGCAAAGGTTTTTCCAATTCTCTATATTGGTCAGAAGTTCTTACTGTGATAGCAGTCTGGTTTTATTTTATGCAGAGACATTTAGTCATATACCAGTATATTTATTCAACCTGTGTTTTCTGCTAATTTTGTTTCTTTTTAAAAGACTTCTAATTATTTTATTTTATTGGCAGCACAAACTTGGGACATGCCTGATTGACACAAAGCTACTGCCCGGTTTGGTTCAAATCCCAATATATCTCTTTGTGTCTTTCATAAGAAAGGGAAGACAAATTCAGCAATCTGAGTCTTCAAAGAAGTTTGATTGTCAACAATCAAAGCTACTGAATCATACCAATTTTCAGTCTGGCCACATACTGAGCATTTTGTACTTCCACTGAATCAAATGTTAACTTTAAATAAGTTTAATGAAAGAGAAAGAATTAACAAAGGAGAGTTGATTAATAAGAAAGATAAAATGAAATTGTGGCAGAGTAGTCTTTTTTTTAATATTATGATACTGTTTTTGAGTCAGATAAAGAAAACATTTTTTAAAAACTTTCATAAAATACAGCTTTGTTCATCAAAAAGAAATCTGAGAATCTGGAATAAATTACATCATATGAAAGACCAACTAACTATATTAACTATCTTGAAAGTGTTAATTTTAATATTAGAGGCAGTAAACTGTTCTACGTCAGTTTGTATGATCTAAACTTGCATTATTTAATTTATTTAATGTAAAACATTTTCAGATTGCCTCCAAGATGACCAGTTCTTGGTCATACATATAATTATGTAGGGTAATTTTAAGTGATTTCTTAAATGAAAGAAAATGAGAACAAATTATATTTTAGGGATAGTGTTCTACACAATTTAGAAGCTAAACCTGAAAAAAAAAACCTGTCTTCTAGTTCTAGACCCATTCACTATAAGTAAGGGAGGCATTCTCATAATGTATCAGTGTACACTATTCTGTAAAGTCCATGGTTTGTCCAGATTTATACCATTGTTATGCTTCCAGATGCAATTCAAGATGCTGGTTAACCCATTTAAAGCCCTGCGTATGGCAGAGACACGCTACTTCTAGGACTGCCTCTGTCTGAGGATCTCTGCCTGTTACACCCTATCCTACAAAAGTATATCTCCAGATCCCTTTTGTTAAAAGAGCCAATTTGTGGGACTGAGGAACTGTACTTTTTCTTTTTCAGTGTCTGAATTATGGCATATTTTAGTCCTGGGTCTGCACAGCCCTGATCTTTATGGCCTTTGGAAAGACTGTGTTCATCAAGGGTGGAAGGGATGAAGAAAACCAGACAGCCAGACAGATAGACAGACAGTCATCGGCTAATTAATCTATAATCTAGAAGGAAATGTTTTGCAACATTTCAAAAATCTAGATGTTGGACTATTCAGAGCCACAGGTGCATAACAACTTACTTGAAAATTGAATGGCAAATCCAGATTTGCTGATGTAGAAGTCTGTGTCAAATTGTATTGTCACTATGTTGAGAGTGCTGTGGATGCCTTCTGGAATAAGAGAGCCACTAATTTCCTTTAACAGCATGTCATTTTCAGGCGGACCATCCCAAACACGTAGGATATCATGTGAGGCTTCAGTATCAAATGCCAGAAATTGGAGGCTGTAAAAAAACACCAAATATTAAAGTCTAATTCAAATAAATAAATAAAATAATTGCAACTAAATCTATGCTTAGAAGGGATGATATAGGGGAAAACAACGCTTGGTTGATAATTAAAAGGTCTACATAAAGAAGCCTGCCTCTCAGGTGCTGAACAGCATTGTTTTCTTTACTGGAGATTCTCCTCCATGGGTCTTTAAGCCTTGATTTGAAGACTTCTTGTCAGTGTATTTGGTTTGTAGACTAGATTAGGCATAGTAACAATTTTAGCCAATGGGAGCCGATTGGTGACTCAGACAGATAGGAGACTGGGCGTGGCTTAGCTCTGCAGCTCTGAAACTGAAGCAGTCTGTGCATGCTGCAGCTCTGAACTGAAACTCCTCTCCTCTGCTTGTGTTTTCTTCTTCTCTCTACCACGTTGAAAGAGCTTTTGGTTTTGTATACTTATTTCATGTGCTAGAATATATACAAAGAAAAGTTATTGGATCCTGCTGAGTTCATTTACTTATGTGTGCTTCTGAATGTGTTTGCTGCTGCAAACTCTTGACACTTCTTATGTAGATCTAATATGAGGAAACATTTGATGTACAGTACATGCAATGCATACACCAAAGTTTCTTCTGGCACTGAACAGATATGTCAGATGAGGCTTCTGTACAAGTATAACGACTTCTGTAGCTGTTGTAAATGGATTCCAGACAGATTTCTTAGTTTTTGTATTCCAAAATACAGTATTTTTTTTTCCCTTAGTCTATCGATTAAGATTGTCCTGAAGTACCTGACAATGTTTCCTGGATCTACTTCGATTATCCACATACAACGCAGATTATTATCATAAGGAAAGGGATAGCCTGGAGACAAGATTCTTCCTGAAGATTCTCCTTTAAAACGACCTCCACATTCAGCTGATAAAAACAAAGTGGAAAATGATAATTATTTCTGATAAATATTGATTAGGATGTTTCTATAGCAAGCAACTAAAGCATGTAAAACAGGAGGAGTTTCATCACAAACCTATAATAACATCATCTCTGGGTTAAACAGCAGGTTGTCCTCATTTATTATTGTTATCATGAATGTGTCTCATTCAGAAATCATGCAAAGTTACAAGGGCACTGAAAAAGGAGGTTCATGACTGATCTTTTAACTTGTAGCTATCCCAGCATCCCTATGCTCATGTGATCAAAATTCAGGTGCTTAACAACCAGCACACATTTACAGGGGCTTAGCCAGAGGGGTAGCCAGGGTGGCCAGTGCCACCTCTAAAAATGTCCTTGCCACCCCTCTTGCCACCCCTCTAAAGATGGCAACAGGGAAACCTTTTTATTTTGAGAATCTGGCATGCAGAAGAAAGATTATTAATAACATAACTGTGGACCCCCTCAATAAATCCTTGCCACCCTCTGGCCACCCCCAGTTTAAAAATCTAGCTCCGCCACTGCACATTTATGATGGTGCCTGTGCCCCATGGTCACATGATTGCTATTTGTGGCCTTCCCAGTTGGGTTCCAAAAAGCAACATAAATGGGGCAGCTTACAGGAAATTGACAATTAATGACTTATTGTATTTTTTGGAGTGTAAAATGTTCCAGAGTAGAAGATGTACCTAGCTTTTGGGGAGAAAACAAGGGAAAAAAATCTGTCTCGACTAATGATCAGCTGTTCCAGGCTGTGGAGATTGCTGAGGCCTATCACTCCCTATCGCCGTCTCCATGTGCCCCATTTTCAGCCTTTTTTGGGGCCATTATTCGGCCTTTTTTCAGGCCGAAAAGTGGGCCAAAGAAGGAGTTAAAAAAAACAGGGACCGAAAAAAGGTAAAAAAAACAGGCCAAAAAACAGGCTGGTAGGTGGGCAGGGCTTCAGCAACATTTGCTGTATAAGATGCACAGACATTTTCATTTGGAGGAGGAAGTGCATATTATATACTGAAAAATACAGTAAGTACCCAATGATGTGTGGGAATTTAATGCTGCAGTTGGAACTGAAGTTTGGTAATGCTGTAATGTTGTACTTAACAATTGCTTTGCTTAGCAATGGAGCTTTTTTGTCCCAATTCTGGTTGGTAAGTGGGTACTACTTGTCATATGCAAATTGTTCTCCATTTCCAATACTGCTGGGAATCAGTAGGTGAAGAGAAAAGAAACCAAGATGGTGCCAGTGAAGTAGGCAGCCATCGCGACTGCTCCAACTCTTTTTATTTGTTTTAGGGGGTTTTTTCTAACCAAATTTAATCACAATTTAAATAACTTTTAAACAACCCTTAAGCAACATCTAAGCAACCATTAAGTAATCTGAACTGGCCAAGGCATGGCCCAGGAGGAGAACGAAGGACAGAGCTAGAGCTAGAGAAGATGGCGATGGGATGACAGGCTCAGACCAGGGCAGGCTGGATGGCAAAGGCAGAGGCCTTGAGGAGGAGGCCTGAGAAGCCATCAAGACACTGAGGCAGCGGCTCAGGTGACTGCTGAGGTGGAGGACCCAAGGGATTGTTGAGGAGGAGGCTGTGAGAGATGTTGAGACGAAGGCAATAGCCTCAAAAACAGCCAGGGACTGAGAGGGCCTCAAAAAAGCCGAGGATTGAGAGGGCTGAGACTTGGTGTGGAGACCTGGGACAGAAGTGCCGGATGGACACTGGTTATAACAGCAATTGTGTTTTGTCTCTGTTCCTTCTCCTTGTCTCTCTACTTGTGTTTACTTCCCCTTAACTGCTCCCTATCCCTATCCTTATCCCTACTCTTCCTACAGACTATCCCCTTGCTTTCCTCTATTTTGCAGTCGCATAAGCACTTCACTGCATGTCATATATGTGTCATGTATGTGACAAATAAAACTTGAACTTGAAACTTGAAATAAGAATCCGACCTTTTTAATTATTTATATAATCACTCAATGCCTTTAACTGTTGAAACACAAAAATAATGAAGAACAAGTAAATCTTAGATGCTTTAAGTGCAATGGAAAAAAAATGAGATTTTAAGTTTGGGTTTTGATGATTAGATCTATTTATGATGATAGAAGTACTGTTTGTTACGGTTCACTCTATTTCAAATAGTCATTGATTTATAAGTTTTTCTCTGTTTCAAAGAAAGTCAGAAGTCCCTTTGTTGTATAGTTTGTTCTTGATGTTTGCACTCTCTCTGTTTTTAGTTATCCCTTTCCTTTCTTTCTAACTCCTTTTCTTTGTTTCATTTTATTTTATACTTTTTTAAAAAAAATGTTTGAATAAAAAAGAGGACCGAAGAAGAGACAAAATGTATTCATATTCTAGGACAACAATTTTCAGAATTTGCTCCATACATATAAATGTGATTTGTGTGTGTGTGTGTGTGTGTGTGTGTAATGTGTATGCAATCCTACTCCATGGTTATGATGGAGTTTCTCAGGAAAGACCTGATTGAAATGACTTCTTTTTATTCATAAAGGTCAGTTGGGACTTGATCAATCATCATCCTTCTGTATAACCTACATCACAACATTATTTTGAGAGAAAAGAAAAAAAAAAGTTCACCAAATGAAAAACAATAAAAATAAAAGCACTTATTTGCAAAGCTAATCTAGAGAAAAAGAAGGACTGGGGAGGACATGATAGTAGCATTCCAGTATTTGAGAGGTTGCCATGAAAAGGAGGTGTCAACTTATTTTCCAAAGCACCAGAAGGCAGGAACGAAAAAAATAAAAAAATGGATGGAAACTAATCAAGGAGAGAAGCAATCTGGAATTAAGGACAAACTTCCTAACAGTGAGGTCAATTAACCAGTGGAACAACTTGCCTTCAGAAGTTGTAGGTGAATCATCACTGGATGTTTTTAAGAAGAGATTACACAGTCACTTGTCTGAAATGGTATAGGGCCGTGATGGTAAACCTATGGCATGGGTGCCACAGGTGGCATGCAGAGCCAACTTTCTGGGCACGCAAGCTGTTGGTCAACTCACCTTCAGCTGAGCATGCACATGCAATTGCTCATGCACATATGCATGATTGAAGAGACCCAGCTGGTCTCTGGGCCTCCAATGTGCATGTGCAGAATTGCAGCAGGAAATCTAGCTGGTCTTTGGAGCTCTCCTGCGTGCGCACATGCGATTGCTCAGGTGTGCATGAGTGCCTGCATGCAGCGTGCATGCATTGCACGTGCAAAAGCTGCATGCATGTGTAGATGGTGCAGTTGCACATGCAGCACACATGGAGCCATAAGCAAGTGCAGATAGCACGTGCAAAGCACGTACTTTTTGGCACTCGGTAAGTAAAAGGTTTGCCACCACTGGTATAGGGTCTCTATAGGTTGGACTAGAGACCTTCAGGGTTCTTTCCAGCTCTATTCTGATTGATTGAAAGTGATAGAGGTATATTTCTGATAATAAGAAACTGATTACCGATACAAGATGGCAGTGGATAATCCCAAGTTCTCCTTTCTCCAGTCATGCATTTTAAAAGACTACTCCCATGGAGAGTGTAACCAGGATTACATCCATAAATGATAGTGCTGCCAGCAAAATGGCCTTGGTCACTGATTTTGTAACCAAATTGTGGAACACCTGGATCCTCACAGTGAGAAAGTTCAAAACCTATGAAAGGAAGGAAAGAAAATCAACTGTGTTTCCAAGATAAGATTTTTTCCCTCCAAAGCATAGTTTGTAGTTTAAAAGTAGGTTGTTTAATGCAATCATTTCTCTCTTTTTTTTTGTAGCTACTTATCTAGCTACTTGTATGTATCAGTGGTGGTATTCAGTCTAGACACACAGGTTCTAGTGAACTGGTAGTGACAATCAGCATTTGGTCCCACCCACCTGCCCCTGCCCTATCCTCTCCTATATCCCTTTCTTTTATTTTTCGTTGTAGCTCAGCTGAATCGCACGGAACAGCTGTTTTCCGCACCTCCGCAGCCTTCCTACTCACCCGGGCTGCCTCTGGTAAGTTCAATACTTGCGGTTTAGAAGCCACGCACACTGAACCGGTAGTAAAACCGGTTGCATCCCACCTCTGGTATTGCATACATCTTTTTTTGCCCTGATGGTTCAGTGGTTAGAATGTCATATTGCAGACTAACTCTGCCCACAGTCTGGACTGCAATCCTTAGGGGCTCAAAGTTGACTCAGCTTTCCATCCTTCTGAGGTCAGTAAAATGGGGACCTAGATTGTTGGGAGCAATATGTAAATAATGCTGACATTCTAAACCACCCAGAGGTTGTAAAGCACTATAGGGTGATATTATTTTCCTGGGCTAGTGTTTTTTGTTATTACTATAATATTTTGAGTTGATGATGAAAGGAAGACAAATTGATAAAATTGACTAAAAAAAAGTTTAAGCGACATTCTCAGCCAGACATTCTGACCATCCATTGGATAATTTGAACCATTCAATGTTTACCTTCACCAGCAACAATGTATTATATATTTATTGTTAACAGTTCATATATATTAGCTTGGACATACATTTGGATGACATATTATGCAACTCTTTCTAATAATGTCTATTCAATGTTATTTCTGATTAAATTGGAGTGCACTGTTTTCATCAAGTTTATGATAATAGCAATAGCACTTAGACTTATATATCACTTCACAGCATTTTACAGCATTCTCTGAGTGACTTACAATGTCAGCATATTGTCCCCCCAACAATCTGGTTATTCATTTTACCAACCTCAGAGGGATGGAAGGCTGAGTCAATCTTGAGCTGGTCAGTATCAAAATCCTGGCAGTGGGCAGAGTAACTCTGCAATATTGCATTCTAACTACTGTGTCAGTAAAATAAAGGTCATGATAATTTCTTACTTGATTCTTTATTTTACTTTCTGAAATACTTACTAGTATATACGAGCTGAAACCCTTCATCTGTACCCTCAGCATCTGAATTAAATTCAAGCCAAATATGATTTGAAGTACTGCTCAGCGTTAGTCCTCTTAGAGAAGCTCCAGTAAATGCACCCAGCAAATGTGCTGTATTATCTTTCCCATCATATATCTGAAAAGCAAATTGACTTTAGATAATTTCAACAAGCAGAAAACAGATAGTAAACATAAAATTTCCACTGAGATAGATCAGGACTGCTGAATTTATTTATTGGTCTTAAATTCTTAGTACTTTTTAAAAATGCCAAATTACTTTAAAAAAAATCCATAACAAAGGTAAGACTTCCACTTCAGCTCACAATTTGTAAACAACTGTTTACATGGACAGTCAGAATTTTAATGATGGCACTCATTTTCTCTTTTCAAGTCATATTAAAAGAGTCTCTGAAGTTTTATTTCTATGAAAACAGTTTACTAATTCATATACTGATATCAAAACAAAGCAAATGACTGCAGTGGGACTAGCAAACAAACTAGCTATAAGTCTAAAGGACATTGTAATCTATATGCAAATTAGATATCTAGGCTGCGTGGTTGGCTTTGAAGTACCAATTTATTTATTATCTTAAACAATTTCCACTTCCCTGCAGATATCCTTGGAAAATAAGGGAAACATAAGAAATTCTTTAAAAGATAAGGATTATGTTCATTTCATATACTTAACTTGGTTACTAAATTAACCCATTTAACGGGTTCACCTAAAACACTGAATTATAAACTGCCAGATATGTTGGTTCATACAACATACAGAGGAGAGAGAGAAAGAAGGAAGGGAGGGAGGGAAAGAGACAGAGACAGACAAAGAGAGATATATTACTTTATTAAAACTTACATTATATAAATATGTAATTACTAGATCCTGAGGTTTTTTTTAAAAAAAATGGCATTAATTTAGCAAAGGCTCTAATATTTTTTTTCCAAATTTCAAGAGATAGCTTACATTTGCCTACAGTCTGTAAAGCGACATAGAGCTGATCTTGAGAAGAGGAAAAGAATAAATGAATCATTAAAGTGGGACTAGTCTTTATAAAGAGGGAAGTAGAAGAAAGTAACTCAAAATATCCCATCTTGATTTTCTTTAGCATATAAAATGCGATGGAGAGAAATTTTAAAGAGGCTTTTGAGATTCTGTTGTTCTAGGCAACCACAATAAAGAGGAGTCCTACAAACTCTGTCATGCCTGATTATTGACCTGTCACACATTGACCTTTGTGTGGTTCCACATATTTATGATCAAGGCACGCAAGCATACAAAACACAGTACATTAAACAATAACAACTTCTGGAGATGAGGATTCGTGAGATTCCATGGGATGTATTCAGTGGTGGGCTTCAAATAATTTAAAAACCCTAATGACATGCTGAACCAGCAGCTCTCTGAACTGCTTAGAAATTTAACAACTGGTTCTACAAATAGGTGCAAACTGGTTGAATCCAATCTCTGGACATATTAGCAATAGCACTTAAATTTATATACTGCTTTCCAGCTTTCTCTAAGCAGTTTACAGAATCAGCATATTGCCCCCAACAATCTGGATCCCCATTTTACTCACCTTGGAAGGATGGAAGACTGAGTCAACCTTGAGCCTGGTGGGATTTGAACTGGCAGACAGCAGAAGTACTGCTGCACTGCACTCTAACCACTGTGCCACCAAGGCTCCTATTCCCAGGAAAGCATAGGTAGAATCTCAGGCTTAAATCTCTTCCACTAGATTCCAGGGTGGAGGGTTCCCAATCAGTCCTCAACAGACACCCACATTTAACCCAGGCCAAACTGTTCTTGTCCATACCCACAGATATATCTTCAATTCTGGTTGCAAGAAGCTCAAAAGAAGATGTTCTCCACTGTATGTCTGCTCTTCGGAAGCAGAATAAGGGAAAAGTAGCTCAGACACCACTCAGATTTCAATTAGGAAGGGAAACAAGACATTTGTTGTATATCTAAAGATCTTATTATCCAGAGCCCAGTAAGATGTTATAAGAAATCCTCAACTTACAGCCATTTATTTAACAACTGTTCAAAGTTACAACAGCACTGAACAAAGTGACTTATGACCAGTGCTTGCACTTATGAACTTTGCAACATCCTCCCAGTCACATGACAAAAATATGAGTGCTTGGCAATTGGCATGTATTTGTGATGGTTTACACAATCACCGTTTGCAACCTTCAAAGCTGGTTTCTTACAAGCAAAGCAAATGGGGAGGGCAGATTCACTTAATGACTGCTTGGTTCATTTAACAACTGCAGTGATTGGCTTAACAAAAAAAAATTGTAAAATTGGGTGAAACTCACTTAACAACTGTTTTGTTTAACATCAGAAAGTCTGGTCCTAATATGGGTGATAAGTCAAGGACCACCTGTACTGCTGAGCATCAGAAATGATGCAGCTTTTTCTTGAAATACATATGCATCTAGGACTGCCTTTTCCAAATTCAAACCCTGTCTGGCTTGTTAAATTTTATCAAACTGAGTTTTTAAATAACTGGTTTGCAAGAACTAAATACCACTTCCTCTGTTTTAAATCCAGGAGTTAGTGTGCCATAAACTGATGCATTTATTTTACAGAAAGGTATGCAAATGTCATCCAATTAACACCTTCATTTTAATATTCCACCTCTGTTTTGATCTCAAAACTCAAAGCTGGGTTTAATTCCATTAAATCTTCAGATATCAATCAAAGAAATCAAATGAAGAAAAGCAAACATGACCAGAATAAGGATATTTTTGAGGATACCCTATATGGCATTATCCACTCTGTTTTAAACAGTGACCAATATGATGTTTCACTGTCTGATGATTGATTGATCAATATTTTTATGATAAAAGTGCTTACAGCAACATTCTGGAGGAATGAAATATAACTATACCTAGACACACACACAAAATGTACATCCAGTTAAAATTCAGCTAATGAGACTGGGTAAAGTTAGTCAGAGTAAGATTCATTTCAACAAATTGGAAATGATGAAATAATTCTGTGAAGAGTTTTATTTTGATACTTAATTTGATATTCTTTAATGCTGCATAATGTTCTGCATTTGCCTAGACCAGTGTTTCCTCAACTCCAACAGCTTTAAGATTGATGGACTTCAGCTTCCAGAATTCTTCACTAGCTGGGGAATTCTGAATTCTGGGAGTTAAAGTCCACCCATTTCAAAAGTTATTGTGGTTGAGAAAAACTGTCCTAGACTCATCAATCCATCGCACCTTAAACCTAAATAAGAATCATTTGCTAATAATTTTTTTTCATAAAATATAACAGAGAATTATCTTATAAGTTCCACCCAAACCTTTAACGTGTATTTCTGAATAAGGATATTATTTTTGTTATTTCAAACTATCACACCTATGGTCCTCAATACAACCCCAAATCTCCCTAGGAAATCTTTAGTATTACAATCTTAATGTTAATTGTTAGACATATATATACTTTAAAAGACAATACATTAAATATTTGGGTCCCCAGGCTGTCCAACAACATACCTTCCTTGAATAAATCCTTACGAGCAAATTCAGAAGAAATTGTACTGGCTGCCATTAGGCAAACAAATTCAGTACAGGTAGTCCTGGACTTATGACTACAATTGAACCCAAAATTTCTGTGGCTGAGAGATAGTTGTTAAGTGAGTTTTGTCCTATGTTATGACCTTTCTTGCCATAGTTGTCAAATGAATCACTGCAATTATTAAGTTAGTAACACAGTTGTCTGTCTTCCCTATTGACTTTGCTTATCAAAAGGGGAATCACATGACTCTGGGAAATTGTATCCATCATTAATATAAATCAATTACCAAGCATTAGAATTTTGATCAGGTGATCATGGGGATACTATAACCATTTTAAGTGTGGAAAAACAGCCATTTTTTTTTCCAGGGCCATTTGTTGTAAATCAAAGACCTGTATAAATTGCTATTACTGTATTATACAGGTGCACGTAAACAGAGATGCACCTTCCTGCCGCCTGAATTCATGATAAAATAATAATTAAAAAACCCTCATTATTATTTATTGTTTTAGCTATTAAAAAAAAAACAAAGCAAAATGTATTTTACTTTTTCCTTTTGGTTAACTTGACATAATTTATTTGTGATAGCCTGATGAACAGCACCTATTTTCAAAAATAAATGCACCCCTCCCAATATCCAACATACCTTAAGAACATCTGCTTGTGCTAAATGGAACGTTCTGGCAGAAATATTAATTCCCTTCCCTGCTTGCACCTGAATGCTGTAAATACATTCGTGATTGTTGTCATAGTTGAGGGGATAATTAGGGGACAGTAATATTCCTTCATTAGTGGTGGCAGAAGCTCCACATTCAGCTGCAGATAAAACAGAATTCAGTGTGTAACTCAATAGAAAAATACATAAGACTGCATTGCAATTTAATAACTGTCCTGCATGGTCAAATTCCTGATAGATATAATTATAAGGAACAACAACAAAAAAAAGAGTTTATTTTCAAATTCTTCTTCATCTTCTTTTTATATTGCATCTCTTGTGTCTTATTTTCCTCTCTATTTAGTTTTTGTGGACATGTCTGAAAACAGAAATAAAGAAGAAATGGTGATACCTTGGGAGAGATGTACAGAATTGGAAAATAAATGAGTGTTGATCCAAAAGAATTAAGCACATGGATGAATGGCAGAAATAATGACTGGTAAGAAGGAGTTGTACTTCAAAACTGATAAGGAGAAAAAGAATAAAAGAAAGCAGAAAGCAGTTTCACATAGAAACTAGGACTTTAGAGAATACTTTATTAAACGAAAGGGGATTACACTGCAGGAGAAGTGCAATTTATCCTCATGAATGGCACTGTAGTTGAATTAGTTGAATTAATGTAGTAGAGGGCAATGAAAAGACCTGGTTGTAATAACTGTAGTAGTATTAATACAATGAAGGACAATGAGAAGTTTGGAAAGTCAGAGATCTAGAATGCCACCCCATTGAAAGTCATCACTAAAATTAGGATACCATTTATTTTGGCCACTCCAGTAAAAAAAATATGTAGACCTGTGAAAATCATGGTATGCATGTATGTAAATAATCTGGATGCCTCCCTTTTCTGATAACACTTCTGAAAGCATATTAGCCTAAGCAAAACACCTCTCCTTAAAGCATTTTGATTTCATTTCATTTTCCTGAAATGTTTGCAAGGTTCCTTCAAGAGAAGTACATAGCTGTTTAAAATTGTTTCTTATTTTCTTGGTACTTATACTGGAATCATTGTCTCCTTATACTCTGATAGACAATAATCAGGTCTAGCCTTCAAATATCCATGAGGTCCACTGACTTTGTAGAAGAAGAAGAAGAAGACGAAGAC
>JAEANM010013017.1:0-14576 GCA_017656035.1 Myanophis thanlyinensis | reverse complement strand
TGGGAAGGTGGGTATTTTGTGTATATATAAACAATCGTAGTTCCTATTTTAATCCTTATTGTTCATGTGGTGTCTGAATTAGTGTCCGTATTGCTTGTGGAAAGAAGCTTTTCCTATTCTTTCGTGTTTGCCTTCAGAGAGCGAAAACGTTTTCCCGACCGCATCGTGGTAAACAAACTATTGTTAGGGTGGCTGGGATCCTTAACTATCTTTATAGCTTTAGTCTGGCGACGTTTGTTGTAGATGGAGTGTAGCTCAGGGAGTTTGGTGCGGATGATGTTTTTGCAAAATATGGTGGCCTTGGGTGAAGAAACTTTCTCAAGTCATTACAGCAGTGGAGTCTTTCCATAGTAGAGAAGGAGAAGATTTTTATCCTAATATTATAAACTAATCCTCAACTCACAACAGTTCATTTAGCGACCAAAGTTACAACGGTCCTGAATTTATTTATTTTTATACTTATGAACTTTTCAGCATCCCCATGTGACCACGGGATCAAAATTCAGATGCTTGGCAATTGGTTCGTATTTATGACAAGTTGCAGTGTCCCGGGATCAACTGATCCCCTTTTGTGACCTTCTGACAAGCAAAATCAATGGGAAAGCCAGAGTCATTTAACAGCATCACTAACTTAACTGCATTGATTCACTTAACAACAGTGGCAAGAAATGTCACAAAATGAGGTCAAATTCACTTAATGTTTTGCTTAGCATCAGATATATTGGGCTCAATTGTAATCTGAAGCCAAGGACTACCTGTACATGTGGCTGCTTCAAAATCTTCTCCCAATGCTGCATGCATGGAATCAGCCCATTACAACCTTCACTGCAGCTGCACACATTTGACAAAACACATAGCTGTTTTAATAAGTGAAAAAGGACTGGGTGGCTTTTGCTGCCACACTTTATAAAGAACCTCATTCAAGGGCTTTGCAGGATCTTACCAGTCCTAAAATAACAATTTTCCTTTAATATTTTTTCCTCCTCACCTATTATTTCCTGCTCTTCTACTCTTGCCTAAGCATTGTGCTGGATTGCATTCATAATAATGGTATCTTGAGGGAAATTGGGATCTCTGAATGAAAATATGCAGATGGCGTTTGGGATTTGCAGGGATTAGTGGTGTTATTTTGGAGGACAAAAATTCACTGTCTCTTTCCTGGCGGAAACTATGTTTTCCAGACTTAGGGAGAGAGGGATGTATATTTGTCTTTATTTAAAGAAATCTTGTGATCTATCTATAGAAAAACAATCTTTGTTGTACTGAAAATACTAATCAAAAACCCAATGAAGAAGTGCGTGTTTTAAAAATAAGGGGAAAAAATAGGCCTTACTAAAATTCAGTGATGACACAGTATGTCATTTAGTTCAGACAACATGTTAAGCTTAATTGCACAACTCTTCAAGTTCAGATATGTTGCTATTAAATGGACTATTTAATTATTTTTTTATCCTGCCTTTTTTTATATAAATAAATCAAGATAGCAAACATACCTAGAACTCCTTCCTTCACTTGTTTTCTCACAATAACAGACCTGGTTCAAAATATGATGAAGCTTCTTAAATGAAAAGCAAAATATTTTCTTCTACTTCCTCAAGGAAAAGAACACTTCAGTTGCCTTTTGAAGAAAAAAAGTACTCTTGAGACAATTATGATCTGGATCAGGGGTGTCAAACTCAAGGCCCTGGGGTCGGATCCGGCCCACGGGATGCTTAGATCTGGCCCACAGGGCCGCCCTAGAAACAGCGAAGGACCAGCTCACAATGCCTCTGCCAGCAAAAAAATGGAGCTTGGGAAGGCTTCGTATGGCCCTCCCGAGCTCCATTTTCACTGGCAGAAGGTTGCAGGAGGCCGTCACAGCTGAAAACGAAGGTTGGGAGACCATTTTTGCTGGCAGAGTGCTTAGGCTACCAAAGTGACTCCCAACACAAGTGACATCAAGCTGGCCACACACATCCTTGCCACATCTACCACCCCCAAGGTCAAACACAACCCTGATGTGGCCCTCAATGAAATCCATTTTGACACCCCTTATCTGTTTGATTGAGAATCTCCACAGACAAGGTAATTAGTATTGCAGGCATAATATTGGTCTGCCCTTGAGTAGCATGGATATTCATTTGTTCTAAAACCTGTTGCTAAAATGTTGACTGGTAGTAAGTTAAGGAACTGTGATATATCATCCCTTTCTTTGGATTGGCACAATCCACACTTTGCAGTTTAGGCATACTACTCCAATGCTAACTATGGAGACAGAGCAGGTAGATCACCACTGAATATGAACCAGATCTCGGCATATCCAATCATAATGATCCTTGTAGAATTGGAAAAACAGGGTAGCTGATCTCTTGAATTAAAAATAATGGGGCTGGACGTTCAATAATCTCAGTGATATTGAGATACTGCTTGATTCATATGGTATGTTTGGTTTTTTATTGTGGAATTAAATATGGTCTCACATCCACTTACAAAACATACTATGATCTGTTTTTTTTAACACAACATTTTTAATATATCATTACCTCAAATTGAGCAAGCTCTTAGGATGAATCCTTCTAAATGTTCTGAAATGTCAAAAGAACAACTAGCATTTTGTAAAGAATGAACCCAATACTAGAAAGTTTTTTTTTTTTCTATAACTAGATTGCCCTTGCTGGAGAAATACATTTTTGAGCAAATAAACTGATTGCACAAAATGGCCTTAATTTGTGTACTGAAAGGGCTGCAGCTATGTTTTAAAAAAAAGAAAAAAGAAAGATGAAAGTTGTTCTATCGGAAGCTCTTTTACTAATCAAGCATTCTGATGAATTAATCTCCTGCATTTCAATTTATATGACAATTTCCATATGGTAGAACCTTAAGGAAATCATTTGGAGGACTGTCTGCACATTCATTAACTACTGTGAGCATCTGTATTTTAACTGCTTTAAAATACCAAAGCAAATGAATAATTTGGGGGGGAGAGGGAAAGAGCCTTTAAATATATGTAAATATACAATCATGTATTTCCTTTCCTTTCTCTCCCTTCTCCGTCCTTCCTTCCTTCCTTCCTTCCCCTTTTTTTATAAAGCAAAAATTATTTGCATTCTAATCTAATTCAGTTGTTTGGTGGACTTTTTGGTGGAGCCTTCCAATCTTTAGTTCATGTTGTGTGCTCATTGCTAACACACAAGGAGTTTTAAAAACCACAAATCTCTCCGTTTTTGCTTTGTAAAGGTTATAGTATACATGTCAAAGCAGAGTTGAACAGGTTTTTTTTTCCTGTATTGTGAAGGAGTAGTTAACATTGGCTATTACATTTGCTTTTGTATACCAGTTCACTTAAGAGAACATAAAAATACAAGGAAAAAATAATAGAAAACAGCAAGAGAAATGTACCTACAGGTAGTCCTTGACTGTTAAACTCTTTGTTTAGTGATTGTTCAAAGTTACAACGGCAGTGAAAAAAGTAACATACAATAATTTTTCGCACTTACGACCATTGCAGCATCCCCATGATCAAAATTCAGATGCTTGACAACTGACTCATATTTATGACAGTTGCAGTGTCCCAGGATCATGGGGTCCCCTTTTGCGAATCTTCTGACAAGCAGGAAGCTAGATTCACTTAATGATACTAATTTAACAGCTGCAATGATTCACTTAACAACTGTGGCAAGAAAGGTCATAAAGCAAGGCAAAATTTACTTAACAAATGTCTTACTTAGCAACAGACATTTGAAGCTCAATTGAGGTCCTAAATCGAGGACTACTTGTATTCATAAAAGTCAAATTAGTGGTTGTGTTGAGATTTTTAGACCAGCCTAAGATAATGTCTCAGGAACAATCCCAAATCACAAAAACAGCCTCTTGGTTTTGGTAAAATTTTATATTAGCCAGATTATGAAGTTGAAATTACAGATAAAATTATCTTGACAAGTTAATTTCCTAATTCATGCTTTGAGGATTGTATGATAGCTTCTAATAGTTAAAATTGGGCAGAACATATTGGCAGAGTGGGATTTCAGCTTATTCCAATCTTAACAAGCCCCAAATAGAAATTGCTACAACATGATAGCCATTTAGAATTGGCAGTATTGGGCTTGACACAGCAGTTTGGCTCTGTGGACTGAATCCAGATTAAATTAGTTTAATTTGAGTCCCACTGAAATTAATGGACCAAGGTAATGATGATTTAACTAATGCCCCATTGATTTCAGTGGGAACTATATGCAACTAAGTTAAGATGGATTTAACCCAATATTCAGCAAATCCATATGTGACATATGCAGCTAAATTCATAGAGGGACTCTTAAGGAATTTCCATCTAATTTTCCATGCAATTACCATCATTTATTCAAATGCCATGATTATTCGATGAACCCATGGCCATCTCCATTCAGGATGAGATACAAAATTATAACTATGAAAATGTTCTAGTATTCATATGAGAATGAAGCACACCCTTCTTTGGAATATGTTTTACAATTTAGGGATAAACTATTGGATTGAAGAAAATTTTCAGAGTAGAAGCTATGCAAAAAAAGGACCTTTTCATTGAAAATATTGTTTTTTGATTTAAAAAAACATTATGAAAAACAATGATTCTTCAAACGTGTATGTTGTGTACAATTCTGTGTAGCATTCATTTGTTCTGCAGCTCAAGCATTCTGAATGGTGATCATGTTGACAACATTGTTGTACCTCGAAAATATACCTTAGAAGCAGGAATACTTTATTTGGCCAGTTGAAATTTTTTTCAAGTGAGCTAATATTCATATGATCATATAATTTTAATGGGCTTAATGGGATCTCAGATATTAATTTTTCTGACTGATTCCATTAAGAGGTGGTTAGAATTTGACTACTATTATTAACTACAAATGTCTATAAGATATAAAGAATAATGATTGTCTGTTAATAAAACCAGTTAGTCTTCCCAGATTTTTTACATCTTGTGCTAACAGTCCATAAAAGTAGAAGATTGGCCAAATTCTAGTAAGGAAGCAACTAGAAAAATGAATGTTGCATGTTTTTATTTGATCATTTTTATAAAGTTTACTGCAAAGTCCATGTTTTCTAGTTGTTGAATCATGAATTGCCAGTTCAAATTGTCAAATGCTTTTGTGCATCTAAAATAACCAGTGGTAATTATTTTTCAGGGTGTGCCTCGTAGTATTCCAAAACATCTAGAATGATCCTCATATTATTTTTCAGTTGTCTTTTCAGCACAAAACCATTTTGGTCAGTATGCATAAATTCACTTAGAAAGGCTTTCAATCTTTCAGCCATTATGGAGGCAGATATGAATGTTGCATGCTTTTATTTGACCTATTTCACACATTTTGATATTCCTTTTCAGGTTATGTCCAAGAGGATGATATGAAAGATGAGGAAGACATAAAAGAGGAGGAAGAAGATGACGATGAGAGCAATTCAACAGCTCATCTTCAGGGTAGCAATGACCCAGGAACAGATGAAGAACATGATGCTTGTCCTGATCCAAGAGGAAGCTCAAGCTACCAGAATTCCCCAGTGAGTCATGTCTCCAATCAGGATGCAGAAAACGAATCTTTGCTCAGTGATGCTAGTGACCAGGTGGCAGACATTAAAAGCCTCTGCTCCAGGGAGGCATCGGACTCCAAAGCCAATATCCATCCCAAACATCCAACGGAAGCACACAGCTGCATGGATAAAATGACAGCTGTCTATGCTAACATCCTTTCAGATTCTTATTGGACAGGTTTGGGACTGGGGCTCAAACTGTCCAATTCTGATAAGAGGGGTTGCGACAATCGAAATGGAGCAAGCAAAAGTGACTTTGATTGGCATCAGGATGCCTTGACCAAAAGCTTACAGCAGAGTTTACCAGTCCGGCCACTCTCCAAGCCAAATCTTTTCAGCTCAGTCCAGCTGTACAGACAAAGCAGCAAAATGTGTGGAACTGTGTTCACAGGTGCTAGTAGGTTTCGGTGTAGGCAGTGCAGTGCTGCCTATGATACCTTAGTTGAGCTTACTGTCCATATGAACGAAAGTGGCCATTACCAAGATGACAACCATAAAAAAGACAAGCACAGATCGACCAGCTATTCCAAGCCCAGGAAAAGGGCTTTTCAGGACATGGATAAAGAAGATGCTCAGAAAGTTCTGAAATGTATGTTCTGTGGTGACTCTTTCGATTCTCTTCAAGACCTGAGTGTTCATATGATCAAAACAAAACATTACCAAAAAGTGCCTTTGAAGGAGCCGGTACCTACCATATCTTCCAAGATGGTAACTCCTAATAAGAAACGTGTGTTTGACATTAATAGGCCTTGCTCTCCAGATTCGACCACGGGATCGTTTGCTGACACATTCTCTTCTCACAAGAATGCCAACATGCAGCTATCCTCGAACAATCGTTACGGCTACCAGAATGGTGCCAGCTACACATGGCAGTTTGAAGCATGCAAGTCACAGATTCTCAAGTGCATGGAATGCGGGAGTTCCCACGATACTTTGCAGCAGCTCACCACCCACATGATGGTCACGGGTCATTTCTTGAAAGTCACAAGCTCAGCTTCCAAGAAAGGGAAACAACTTGTTTTGGATCCCTTGGCTGTGGAAAAAATGCAGTCGCTTTCTGATGCGTCAGCCACTGACAGCCAGCATTCGAAACCCTCCAGTAATTCATCAACTGATTCTACAGCTCCTGCTTCGGAGCTGAAAAAGGAAGGTAAGCAAAATAAATCTGAGGAAGCGAATAAAGATGAAAAAGTGGTAAAAAACGAAGACTATGAAGACGCTCTTCAAAAACCACTGGACCCAACAATGAAATATCAGTATCTCCGGGAAGAAGATTTAGAAGATGCTTCAAAAGGTGGTGGAGACATTTTGAAGTCTTTGGAAAACACTGTCACCACGGCCATCAATAAAGCTCAGAATGGAGCACCCAGCTGGAGTGCGTATCCCAGCATCCATGCAGCATACCAGCTCTCAGAGGGAACAAAGCCTTCCTTACCAGTGGGGTCCCAAGTTTTGCAGGTTCGACCAACAGTCAGTAATAAACTGAGGCCTATTGCTCCAAAATGGAAAGTGATGCCTATAGTACCCATGACAGCTAATATAGTCCAGTGCACTCCATTGAAAAAAGAAGGGGACCCCAAGAAGGAAGCTCATAAGGACTACATTAAAGATGGCAACAAGACAGACGTGATTCCTCTGTATCAGAATGAAGGAGAGTCTCCTCCTCAGGCTGAGATGTGTGTAGAGCCCAAAAAGTCAGAGCCAAGTCCTTTGAAGGAAGAACACAAGACAAAGGAAGAGGAGGAAAAAATAAAAACAAAGGATTCTGTGACATCATCTCTCAGCAATGGATGTCCTACTGGGAACCATACGTCAGAGTTGCCTGGTTTAAATCCCCTCAGTGCTCTGCAGTCTGTGCTGAACAACCATCTGGGCAAAGCAAATGAACCTTTGCGACCTCAGTCAAACTCCAGCCCCAGTTCAAGTTCAACGTCTTTATTCCACAAACCAAGCTTAAACATACTAGAGAAGCCTGTTTTGTCTCCTGCATCAATGCCAGCAAAACCTGCAAATGTTACATCCAGACATTACGTGTTTGAGAACAATGACCAGCCAATTGACCTGACAAAATCGAAGAATAAGAAAGGGGAATCCGTTCAGGCTCAGTCTTGTACTTCCCCACCTCAGAAGCATGCTCTTTCTGACATTGCAGACATGGTCAAAGTCCTTCCCAAAGCAACAACTCCAAAACCTGCTGCTTCCTCCAGAATCCCATCCATGAAACTGGAAATGGACGTTCGGCGTTTCGAAGATGTCTCCACAGAAGTCTCCACTTTGCATAAAAGGAAAGGAAGGCAGTCCAACTGGAACCCTCAACATCTCCTGATTCTACAAGCACAGTTTGCCTCCAGTCTCTTCCAAACATCGGAGGGCAAATATTTATTGTCAGATCTGGGCCCTCAAGAACGTATGCAGATTTCCAAGTTTACCGGGTTGTCCATGACTACCATCAGCCATTGGCTGGCGAATGTCAAGTACCAGCTCAGAAAAACTGGGGGGACAAAGTTTTTGAAAAACATGGATAAAGGACACCCAATCTTTTATTGCAGTGACTGCGCATCTCAGTTTAGAACCCCATCAACATACATCAACCATTTAGAATCCCATCTAGGTTTCCAAATGAAAGACATGAACAAGTTGGCTGTGGAGCAGCAAACCAAGGTAGAGCAAGACATTTCCAGAATTTCGGTTCAAAGATCTCCTGAAACAATAGCTGGAGAAGAGGACACAGACTCTAAGTTCAAATGTAAGTTGTGCTCTCGGACATTTGTGAGCAAACATGCTGTAAAACTTCATCTAAGCAAAACACACAGCAAGTCACCAGAACACCATTCACAGTTTGTAGCAGAAGTGGATGAAGAATAACTCCTAAGGTATGCATGCCTTAACTGCAAAAGAAAAAAAGGGGTTTTTAAGGTAATGTTGATCGAAGGAGGGCTCTTAAAGTACTTCTGCTTTATTTAAAGAAAATGTTACCTTCCAAAATGCCCATTTCTTTCCAGACATTGGCTTCTCTGTCTGTAATTGTTGCATGATGGGACAAATTTTTGCATAGACAGCTGCTTCCATCAGCCTGTTTCCATGATGAAAAAAACCTTTACACCTTGCCTTTTTTTTTCTCCCAGGCATGTGCTCTTAAAGGCAAAGAGACCTCTGCCAAGAAAAGATTTGGCACTCTTACTTGCTGTTGAAACCATGTTCCTATTTAGCAAACTTAGCCCTGTAAAGCTTTCAATAGAAAAAAAGCAAAGCATGCTGGACGTTTCATTCTAATGATTCCCAATGAAATTGTGTTTGCTTATAGTATTTGAAGCAACTATGTCCCCTTTTTTGTCTGAGCGCAACAGCAAGAGTCACACTACAAACTGATGTTTCAGTGTCCGGTTTTCAACAATGGGATTCCCTTGTTTAATTTTAATAATCATATGAATTCAAGACCCTTTTGTTCCCACTCCCAACACTTGCTGCTCATTGCTGATGAAATATCAAGCCTGTTTTGGGGATTGCTGTCTAGAGTTTATGGATCAACAGGAATAATCATATCATCATCCTTTTGAGGGGAGAAGGGAGAACGTGAGATTATTAGAAGAATAAAGAAGAAACTCCAAAAGTCAGTGATAGACCTAATATCCTTAGTCCCTGTTATCTCCAACTGGTGTCTCTCATCAGTTCATAGTTCTTAGAAAGTTATTCTCAACAGGCAAGGCTGAATTGTGTTTGCAAAGGTGTTGCCAGCCTGACAAATTTAAACAAAGTTTTCACCTCCAGATTTCACAAGCCCTTAGGATGTTGCTGATTAAATATGCCCCCAATACATTAAAATAAACCCCAATCTATAACTATTAGGCTAAACTCCAAAACATATTTTTCTTCTTCTCTTTTTCCATTTTCTTTATTTTGAGATCTCTTAATCTAGGATCAGATAAGATTTCTGGGCTGGGGGCAAATAGTAATAGCACGTGGTAGCTACATTCACAAAATGGCTGCCATGAGAGGTTTGGCCTTTCTGTAAAATGGCTGCTGTGAAAAGGATGGAGAATTCCATGTAACCATTTACTAGAAGGAAATGAGCACTTAATAGGTTCTTGTTGAACCCCAAGGTATTGCTACATGTAATTATTATGCTAGAGGCTGGTGTTTTGCTTTGCAGCATGTTCATCTTCTATCAAATTTGTTTTATTAAAGTATTCCTTTTTTAAAAGTGGGGAGAAGTGAGGCAAATCAAGTGGAATAGGCAGTTTAACAGGGACCAAGGGATGCAACTGTAGCCATGTCAGTATCTGGAAGTACAGGTAGTCCTCAACTTACGATCACAATTGAGCCCAAAATTTCTATCATTGAGCAAGACAGTTGTTAAGTTAATACTTTTCTTGCCACAGTTGTTAAGTGAATCACTGAAGTTTTAAGTTAGCGACACATTTGTTAAGTGAATCTGGCATCCCCACTGACTTTGCCTATCAGAAGTTTGCAAAAGGAGATCACATGACCCAGGGACATCACAACCATCATAAATATGCTAAGCATCCAAATTCTGATCACATGACTTTAGGGAAGTTGCAATGGTCGTAAGTGTGAAAAACGGTCATAAGTCACTTTTTTCAGTACTGTTGTAACTTTGAACAGTGACTAAATAACCTATTGTAAGTTGAGGACTACCTGTAGACACTGATTATCCTGATTTAATAGTACACAATTGGTGTTCAGCTGATTTTAAAAGTAGTATAAGCCTGCAGTCTGGTAAAAATTACAGAGAAAAGCAACGTGAGTTATTGTTATTTATTAAGACTGTCCAAATTTTCATTTCATCCATTCAAATTAGCAAACATTTTGGAATTCAGTGTATGAACTTGATTCAGATTGATTCCAATAATCCAATTTGATTTGAGCGATAAAAAAATGTTTTCTCCATGTGGACAATCAGATTTCTGAATCCATCTGACCTGATTCATCCTTTCACATTTCAAACTCCATTGCATTGTTGAGATGGATTCAACAATTCAGATTGGATTAATTGTATTCTTTGAACTGATTCGACAAATCAAAGTGGGTCCTATTTGCACAGGCCTAATATTTATTAGGTTTTATAGCGCTTTCCTATATCTGTTGTGCTTTACCATAAAATAAAAACCAGTCAAAATCAAAACCTTAAAATACTGTAATAATAATAAAAAAAAACCTTGAATGTCAATTTCTCGCATTTTTGGTATTGTTCTCCAGGGAGAAATGCATATTATTCCCCTTCTTTGTTTAATGCGGGGAAGCACAATGAGAAAAAATACAAAATAATATACTTCTTTCTCCTACGTGACTTCACTAAACTGTACAGATAGTCCTCGACTTATGCGTATTCATTTAATGACCATTTGAAAATACAAAAAGTACTGATTTGCAACTGGTCCTCACCCTTATGACCATTGTAGCATCCCCAAAGTCATGTGATCAAATTTTGGACATTTGGCATGTATTTGCAATGTATTTGCAATGGTTGCAGTGTTCTCCCCCGGAGATTTGGACCATTGCAGACCTCCAGGCCTTCCGGCATGTACTAAAAACACATCTTTTCCAGCTAGCGGGTCTGGCCTAATACCTTAGGGGTTTTAAATTTTAAACTGTTGAATTTTAAATTTTAAACTGTTGAATTTTAAATTTTAAACTTTTAAATTTTACATTTTTATCTTGGTATTCCAATTTTATTCGGCCAACTTATTTAATTCGTTTTAATTAATATTTTAACTTTTGTTGATCTGTTTTAGAAGGCTGTACACCACCCCGAGTCCTTCAGGAGAGGGGCAGTATAGAAATCCTGTCAATAATAATAAACATAGCATTTGCAAATTTCCCAGGGGGCTTCCAAAAAGAACAAGTCAACAGACGAAGCTGGATTAATTAATGACCACTGCATAAAACTGAGCACAATTAACATAACAACCGCATTCCTTTGCATTGGAAGTTGTAGTCATGTCAAGGACTATCTGTAATGTGCCCCTAGATCCTCCTTCTGTGACTTTTGCAGGCTTAGGAAAGAGTGTGAGTTCTCATCTCTTACCCAGATTCCTCATTGTAACTGAGAACATGAACAAATAATTTATTTCCCCTGCATGTTTGTTTGATGTTTGTCACCTATGCCGCTCTTCACACTCAGGTAGGGGGGAAAATGCAGAAGTTTTTCATAATCTTCAATTTGATAGCTGTAATTTTTAGAACCTAAATTCTCTCTGAAGGAAAGCTGAATCTGTCAAGTAGACCAAATTTTATGATATACACTGAAAGTCTGCATTTCAAAAAGCTTGGTTATTTAGTGATTCTTCTAGATAAATATATGGCTTCATAGATCCATTTGTGTAATAATAAAATTTTTTCTCACAGACAAATGCACACGGAAGTCTCCCTCTTTAATTATTTTGCCTGAACTGAATGCCCTTTGAAGCTTCTTTCTTACTTTATAACAGGAAGAAACAAATCAGCATGTTTTTAATAGCAACCTGGAGTGTAAAAACTTGAACAGTGAGCTCATCTATATATATATATAAGGATGAGCCCCTCTCTGAGGGGGATGGACAGTTAAGAAATATTATATAATCCCCTTTTTACAACTCTGTAATCCCTTAATTCAGGGTAGAGTAGAGGGGCAAATGGATGGAGTTGAGCGTTTACCAGCCAGATGCCCTTCCTGATGTCTACAGGGAGTTCGCAGCAAATATTTTCTCTCTGCGTCCTTAAAGAGAAACATCTGCTGCTATCTAAGATTGAACTCTCAACCTTCCAAGTGGGAGCAAGCATCTTCATCACTAGGCCACTGCACCTCTCTATATTCCGAATCTACCCTGAATTAAGGATAACAGGGTCACTTCTATATATGCACCACTTATATATGCATCATTTCTCTATGTATAGCTGAGTATCACTTCCATGTATGTATGTTTGTGTGTATGTATGTATAATACACATGCAAGTGATACCCAGCTTTTCCATTCCATGACTTTTTAAAAATAAAAATAATAAAATTTGTATAGCCTAAGAGAGGTTTCAGGTTTCAGTCCTGAAACACAGAGCAAATAACTTCAGAATATATCATCTACTGCTTATATACATCTCTCTCTCTCTCTCTCATTTATATATGATTAGTCTGATGCATACTTAATAAAGCCTACTTAGTTTCAAAACCTGACATCTGATATTTGTAAATTAACTACAAGCAAACCACCTGAATGTTCAAATAGATTCTCGCAGCATGATTATTTCAAAATAAACTGTACAAAATTCTGTGGGATTTAAATGCAGCCACTAGTAATAAGCCAGGCTGGGTTTCATGCAAATTACTCCCAGGAATATTAGGATTGGAACTCAGTGTCACCAAATGTGTAATTAACAGCATTAGGTAAATGTTCTACCAAGGATGCTTTTATTGAGAAATCCTGTTCACAGTATGTGTGTTGTGGGTGGGGAAGAGACATTTTTTTGTCCTATTAAATTTCACAATTATAAAACATATTTTGTCTGGATTTAATGTCAAGCGTATAAAAGGTCATGTACACTGAAACCAGAAGGTGAAATACAAAAAATCAGGAACATTGTTGGGTAAACAAGTTTACTAGCTCGGTTTCATCTTTGTGTCAGTGAATTTATCCAATTTACGCACACAAAACAAGGTGAGCAAGAAGATTTGCCTTCCACCAGTTTGAAGACAGAAAACTGCTACAATACACAGAGTGGGAATAGTCAATGTGTACAAAAACACACTTGTAGCCTCTTCTCAGAATGGAGCTGCTTGTTTTTATTTTTGTCCCAAATCCTTGGAAATCACACATTGGTTCTGCACCATTATAAAAAAAAAAATATGACAATGACACTATTTTCCAAGTTCCTAGAAATCTTTGTAGAATCCCAATTGTGGGTATGGGTACCACAGCCCAAGAGTAGAGTTACCACTGATTAGAAAATGGTTTTTCCTGTTCTTACTCTTTTAGAGTAAATCAATATGTAAAGTTCTCACAATATAGACACAAGAGTCACTGCTGTTAAAGCTTCTTGACAGGAGGTAATACAAAAATTGGCAACACATGAAATGTAATCCTGCAAAGAGAATGTTTCCCTTAAATGGTACACCCCAATGTGATAAATTCACAGTAGTTTAAAGCAGTGAACTGGCCAAAAATATCCAATTTATAGGACTGTTTGACCAAAGGTTGCTTTATGCAGATATATGGTGTTATCTTTAGATATTTAGCCAACAAAACACAGATATTTGGGAGGGGGGATGTAAAACATAATAAGAAACATAAATCAAATTCATTTAAATATTTGCTTTCTTGATATAGATTTTAGAACAGTTTTCCTGCATTATATCTGGTTTTTTTTAAAAAACACATTAAATAGGGCCATTATTACTGGTTTACATTTGTCATTAAGGTTGCGGTTAATCATAGCAATTTCAGAGCAACTTGATTCCTAACAGTTGATGCTTAAGATTGAAGCTTAATAAAATAGCCCATTTTTTTGTGTATTCAGAAAGAAATACCATCAAGATTATACACAGGATTGAAATACACAGGATACAGAGGTTCTATTTTTTTAGTAATTTAAATGCAAGAGCACAGAATTATGCTTTGGAATAACATACATAATATACTCCCACCTCCCAAATAAATTTCTTCATTTTTAAGTATCAAAACTACCTTCTGAAGATGTGAAAACTAAAAAGAAAAAAAGATGATTCCCCAATTTCTGGTATTCCACATCTACATGCTGTCCCTCTCTTAATATCTTAGCAGGACTAAGTTTAAGTTATATGGAAACTGTAAATTGTAATTTCATTGTGGAATGCTGGACTGTTTTGAACGTGGATTTTATAACTTTTTTAAAGCTAAAGTTCACATTAAAGGAAAGTAAGACTCCCAAGTTTTGTTTCTGTTCTTTTCTTGAAAATTGGAAATAAACAATAGGCAGTTCTGACCTTCTGATTTGTTTGTTAAAAATTATATGTTTATCATATAGCTAGAGAAAAAGAGAGAGAGAGAGTAGATAGATAGATA
>JAEANM010013016.1:0-13939 GCA_017656035.1 Myanophis thanlyinensis | reverse complement strand
AGAAAGAAAGAAAGAAAGAAAGAAAGAGTTCTGGGGCTATAACCTAGCTTAGCGTAATTGTGACTGCCTAAATGTCAGCCTATGTAGTCTTAGTCCTGCAATGTAAACAGATGTGAGGGTTTTGGTTTAATGTATGTAAAGCTGGAAACTAATAGTATTATATTGGTTAGCCATCACAACTTAAAATCCGTGTGTGTGTGTGTGTGTAAAATGAGACAGGGATGTGCTGCTTGTTCATTTTTGCCACAACATGATAGCATGATTGAAAATTAATAGTCCCAATAGACCACTTGCCCAGAAGTAAGATGGCATCCAGAATTTAAAGTGAAAGCAATTTCAGTAAATTAAATGTCTGCCAACTGAAGAAATGTTTTCCTTGTGAATAGAATGCCCTGCTCTAGTAGATCAGAGCTGCAAGTAGGGCTAAAAATCATTTATCTGGTTCTGGCTGTGTTAAGAGAGATAAGTATGCATACAAATAATTCTCAACAAATCTTCATAGATAGCGCTTTCATTTAGAATATATTTTCTTATGCCAAAAATGTTTGGATGTAGTAATCCTAGAAGCCATAACAATATGATTTGCTCATTTTGAATATTTTTCTAAGTTGTTTTGCAAGATAACTTTCCTGACATTCCAAGTCTTGTACAAACACATCTCTGGATTTTGGAATTCAAAGTCTGACTAATCTTGTAGTTCTAAATATTTCTGTGGTGCTTTTCCTAGCATTCCCTCTGTTTTCCACTTACCTAGCTCTAGATTGTTGGAATGAAGGATTTGATCATTTTTTTGAGTTAAATTTACAGTGTAAGTCAGTATTACAAACTCATAAAATGATCAATAGGTTATTCAAAAGGATCTTATAATGTAGTAAAATGTAATGCATATGTAAATCAGAAAATTACATCTAAGTTCTTTTAAAAAAATAATTAAACAGAGTATCTGTTGGTTATGTCTAATGACTATGTCTAATTCTGATGGCATTATTCTTTTTGTTTACATGCTACACTTATGGTGAAAAAGATTGGTTAAAATTCAGCTAACATTTGCTACTAACAAATTCTAACTGGTTATACTTCCCTTCTTTATCCTGGATATCTTTTATTTGCAAATATTTCATATTGCTTCTTCAGATACAGGTTTCCTACTCATGTGAGTCTTAAATGCTACAGTACCTGGAATTTTGTAATGTTCTGTTTATATTCCATTTTTCATATATCGTTGAAAGGTAAAAATATAACTACCCCAAATTGTTCATGCTTCTGATTGACTTTTCTTTTCTGCCTAATTCTAAGCCATGATGTAGTAGGCATGATCTGTCTAATAATAGTGGAGTTTCAAAACTGACCCTTTCTGAATGAGGCTTAAAATAAACAACATGTTTCATGCCTTCATTAGTTTAATCAACACTCAGTCAGGAGGTATGGATATCATTCTCCTCCTCTAGATATCAAGGTACTTATCAGTTGTGTGTTTCTCCTCTACAAAACCAGAGATAAGAACATATGCACCTGTTTATAAAATCATATTAATATCCTTGAATAAAAACTGTTACATACTCTGACAAATTCAGCTGATGTTTGCATGAAATTTCATAACATCTCCTCGTAAACACTGAGGAAAATATGTGGTCCAGAAACATGAAATATAAATAAATAAAACCTTTTTTGAAAATCTAAGGATCAGAAACTTTTATTCACTTTGAGCATGTTATATATTCCCAAGCTGGAATATTGCCATTTTCCCTTATAAAGACATCAAACTTTATGGTTAAATGAGTCCCTGAAAATTCATCAATTTCAAGCATTGAAATTCTAAACATGATTATCAGCATTCCAACCCTCCCCCCCAATATATGAAATCCCCACTAAAAACAAGTTACAAATATACTTGATAGGCTCAGCTTCCATTTCAATGCAATGAGGGTGCAGCCAGATGACATTAACTTCATATCCTCCAGTCTTAAGTTGGCAAAAATGTATGTTGACATAAATTACGTTGCCCAACTGCTAAGCATCATTATGCTTAGTGAATAGTACTTTCCTCATAGATTGAACATAAGTAATTGGTGGATTCCCCTGGCTTTATTTCTCCTCCCACCAAGCATTATTGCCCATGGGAAAATCAATAGCTAATTGCTGTTCTCAATGCGAGGCTAGACAAGTGTAGGCAGATGCCCGAGAATAAGGATTTTTAGTCACCTTTCAATATGTCTGAATGAAAATGTTGTGAGTGTGGAGTGCACCATGCCCATAATTTGCCATTCAGACTATTTTTCAATGTGGGTGTGGTTCTCTTTCAGAAGGAAGTTAAATCTACTGTATGTCCAAAATTAGCCCAGTGACAGCTTCCAGGTATGGGAAGCACAGGGCGAAGTAGAAGAGTTCCTTTCTATATTTACTTGCATCTGCCATTTATACTTTCTGCTATCATTAAAGCTACCAGGTATGGAACAGGAGTGCAGAATGAAGTTTGAAAGCATGATTAATAATGAGTGGCTTTCTCTTAATGCTTCAAAGAAAGGGCAGTACTACTGTGGCTGGCAGCACTGAGAAGTAGTCCATGTGGAATAGGCAAAATAATACGGGAGCAGGAAAACAGTACAGATACAGTAATCCTTGACTTGCAACAATTTATTTAGTGACTTTTGAAAGTTACAACGGCGCTAAAAATGTGACTTATGTCCATTTTTCACAATTACGACCATTTCAGCTTCCCCATGGTCATGTGATCAAAATCCAGGTGTTTGGCAATGGGTTCCTATTTATGATTGTTGTGTCCCAAGGTCATGGGACCTTCTCATTTAACAACCAGCTAACTAAATTATCAACCACAGTAATTCACTTAAGAACTATGGCAAAAAAAGTCATAAAATGGGGCAAAACTTACTTAACAAATATTTCACTTAACAACAGAAATGTTGGACTCAATTGTGGTCATACGTTGAGGACTACCTGTACCATTATGTACTGACCGAATTAACAAATGCAATAGATAATACAACCATGAGGAAGTGTTTGTCAGCAAAAGCACTATAAATTTGTGGTCATTAATAGAAGTAACAACTGGCCACACCAGGGGCTTTCCCCATTTAAATCAATCTCTTTGCAGATAGGACAGGAAATGCAGTGATTAGAGGAAAGGAAACATGTCTACAATAATGTAAAGTGGCCAATAGAGATTGAGCAGATCCCAACCTCTAACAGGCATTGATGAAGAGCCTTAAATTGCCTTTACAATAAATATTTGTTGGAAGAGGAAGGAAAACATTGTTTTGGCAGCTAAAGATGACTTGAACTGGGCATCAGACAAACACAACATCATGAGGAGGAGGTGTATAAACATGGTTACTGGAGTATGTTTGTGCTGGGGTTAGGAGCCCATGAGGGGGAGGTGTTAGATGTACATGATTTTGGCATGTTTGGGAATGCCTACATTTTAAATTAGGAAATGCTTTTATAGTACGAATATGGGATAATTTTTCATGGATGAGAATTTATTTCTTCAGGTACATCAAATGTCATTCTCAGTTATCAGACATAAAACCACAAGGTGCAAAGGAGGAAAAAGATTGCAAAATGTGGGGTCAAATTCAAATGAGTATAACAATATATCACAGTTCAGTTAAAGCTTAAATATATGCCAAATAGTCTATTCACAACAACAGAACATTGTTTTATTCTGCATATATTTTCTCAGATAGCATAGTATAATATATACCTCTATATATTACATTTCTGATGATTAGGAAACCCATGTGTTCATGCATGACAATTAAAATAATTTTAATTATTAACATACATTAGGAATTAACATTTTGGGACTGCAGGATCATATGTGGTCCCTATTTACTGTGCTGTTGGAACAATTTGAAACCATTACTGTTGAAAATATGTTGCGATATTTTATCCTTTTTCTAGTGAATAATTTTCAAAAATTGTAGTGTAAGCCTCCAAATAGTTTAACATTGTGCAAAAAAGCAAAGAAAATAATAAGATGAACTCCAAAAATTCAAGACCCAATCTCTAAAAGCCCAATCCTGCCCTACTTTGCTTCATTTTTCTGCCATGATTTAGCAATTTCGACCCAAAATGGGATATTGGAGAGTGTCAGGTTCGTGTGTGTTCATTGTACCTATGAGCTGCAAATTAAGGAAGCTGTGCATTTAATTGGTGGGTATGATTTGGGTTAAATCGGCATCACAGAGGCAGTGACAATTTGGCTGCATATGCACTGGTCATATGCAGTCAGTATTTCTTTTATGTCTTCTTAAATCAAATAGGGATTTTGGACTCTGTGGCTACTGTACAAGATCAGGAAAAGGTACGTATTCTATAAAGAGCCACTGACAGGTAGAGTGAGTAATGCCTAAGTTGGATTTAAAGCACCTTTCCTGGTTTAAATTTAAATAATGGTGTCAACTATTATAAGCACAATGATTTTAGAATGACAAGATGTTGAGACTCTAGAACAGACATGGGCAAACTACGGCCCGCGGGACACACCTGGCCCGTTGGGCTTTTTAATCCGGCCCGCTGAACTAGTTCTGGGGCAGACTGGGGAGTTCCGCCCTGACACTCAACACTGATCCGGCTTCCATGTCCCAGAGCTCTCCAGAAATGTCCCCCGTGCGCGAACAGCAAGCCCTCGCACTGCGTGCAGCCGTCTTTCCCTTGCAGAGTGCACGAAAGGGTCGCACTTTGGGTGCTGCTGCCTCGGTGATCGGCGCGTAGCGTCATCTGACCCTGGGCAAGTGACCTACGCGAGGCTGGGGCTGTCAGGCCTACGGGCGCAGGATGATGACACGGAGTGGCTGCTCCCCCCGCTCCGCGCCCTTCCACACCTGCTGGGCCCCTCACCCACCGAAGAGGCTGCCAAGCCATCCAGGGAGTGCCACGGGAAGCCGCCCGGCGAAGCGGGACAGGCCGCTGATGCCCGTGTGTCTTTGCAGGCGTGGGATACTGAACGCAGCAGCCATGGAGAAGAAGGTAAGAGGGCAGCGGGCGGGCGTGGCTCCACAGTGGCAACACCGGCTCTTCTCCCGCCACCCAGGTGCTGCTGATGGGGAAAAGCGTTTCCAGTAAGATGAGCATGCGCTCCACTTCACCAACAAAATCACGCGATGAAGCGCATGCTCGTCTTACCGGAAACGCTTTTCCCCATCAGCAGCACCTGGGCAGTGGGAGAAGAGCTGGCATTGCCGCTGCGGAGCCGCGCATGCCCGCCCCCCCCCCACTCCTGCCCGCCACCCTCTTACCTAATTCTCCATGGCTGCTGCATTTGGTATCCCACGCCTGCAAAGACACGCAGGGGAGGGGGGCTGTGGGAGGGGGAGTAAGGGGGGGCTACAGGATGGGGAGTAAGGGGGGGTGGGGGGCTGTGGGAGGGGGAGTAAGGGTGGGGGGGAGGTGGAGCCCGTCATTGTGGCCCGCGAGTCAAAAAGTTTGGCCCGTGAGTCAAAAAGTTTGCCCACACCTGCTCTAGAAAGAGTGCAGAGAAGAGCAACAAAAATGATTAGGGGACTGGAGGCTAAAACATATGAAGAATAGTTATTGGATCTGGGTATTTCTAGTGTGATGAAAAGAAGGACTAGGGGTGATATGATAGCAGTGTTCCAATATCTCAGGGGCTGCCACAAGGAAGAGGGAGTCAAGCTACTCTCCAAAGCAACTGAGGGTAAGTAGGACAAGAAGCAATGGGTGGAAACTAATCAAGGAGAGAAGCGGCCTAGAACTAAGGAGAAATTTTCTGACAGTTAGAACAATTAATCAGTGGAACAACTTGCCTCCAGAAGTTGTGAACGCTCCAACACTGGAAGTTGGAGTGTTAAGAAGAGATTGGACAACCATTTGTCTGAAGTGGTGTAAGGTTTCCTGCCTAAGCAGGGGGTTGGACTAGAAGACCTCCAAGGTCCCTTCCAACTCTGTTATTCTGACAATACATACAACATGATGTAATTCCCTAAATGACATAATGATGTATGCATTTCATGATGTCTTACTGTACTAATAGGTCATGCAATCTGCATCGTGTTATGAGACATATGTCATCATTTTCCCCCCTTTGTTCCGGATTCCTGTACTGTATTGCTTTCTCTGGCCTCATATCAAGAACTAGCTCTAGCAATAAAGGAATATAATGGCATCTAATATCTTTCTAAAATTTGTCATATGATAGCTGCGAGTTAGGGGTTATGTTTAACCATAACCATATTCTAATTGCACCACTTTCTTATTAAAATTCAACATATTACATAACTGCATTTATTGTACTGATACTCTTCAACTTACAACAGTTGATTCAGTGACTGAAGTTACAACGGCACTGAAAACAAGTACTTATGAACGTTTTTCACACATGATCATTGTAGCATCTCCATGGCCATGTGTTCAAAAGTCAGATGCTTGGCAACTGACTCATATTTAAGATGGTTGTTGTCATTATTGAATATACAGTATATAGTTGGGTTAAGCCCTGCTAAAGTGAAACTAACTTTCGGATGACCCTAACTGTTAACTTCAACTGTTTTGGAGGGAAAGTTAGAACATTTATATTTGGGCAGGTTTTGTTTCAAGTATTATGATTGGTTAAGGCCCTGTGGGCCCAGAGTATAAATTACAGTGATTTGCCTGTTGTTAAGTAGTTCCAGTTGAGTCAATAAATGCTGTTATATCTATGCTGGTCTGTTCTTGCCTACTACAGCCCACTATACAATAGTTGCAGTTTCCTGGGTTATGTGATCACCTTTTGTGACTTCTAACAATCAAAGTCAACGGGGAGACTCACATACAACCATGTTACTAATTTAACAACTGCAGTGATTCACTTAGCAACTGTGGCAAGAAAGGTCATAAAATGGGCAAAACTCGCTTAACAAATGTCTCAGCAACAGAAGTTTTGGGCTCAATTGCGGTTGTAAGTTGAGGACCACCTGTATTATATTGTATTTAGGTTTTTTGACAAGTAGTGCACCTTAAAACTTTTACAAGGAAAGAATAATTTAAAAGTAATAATCACAGAGAAAGTATTTTGAAACTCACTAGCAATCCTTAAAAGGTAAATTAAAACATCTGTGTTCATTTGACTCTAAAATGTCAAGAAAATAGAAGCAAATGATAGATTTGGAAAGGTGTAGGGAAATGCGTACCTTTGAAGACAATCATCTGAACAATGGGGCTGTCTGGGCAGGTTTATAAAAACCAAACTGTCTCTCAAAGAAGGAAAGTCTCTAAATCACTAAATGTTTCCCAGAGTAAAACCTTGAACTGAGCCTTTACAATAATGTAGAGTATCACCAGAACAGATCCTTCAATATTGGACTGACCAGTGCTGGATGCTCATTAACAGTATCTAGTGTAGATACATTTTGTATGTAATGTAGTAAAATAGTGTGGGAATGACATTAGTAGATTTTCATATGGCAAAGTCACAGAAGAAAGAGTTCCCAACTAGCCTAGTGTGACAAATTCCTAGGGTTGGGTTTTTTTTTTTTTTTTTGGGGGGGGGGGGAAGGAACTCCTAAATATGTTTAGGGGCCCTATTATGTAATGTTTGCTTCTGGTTCTACCCAAAACAGCCTGTCCAATATTATACCAAATATTCAATGTGCAAAACTGATTTATGCTGTTATTATTTCATGAAAGATCCTCTGTACATTACCCCCGCCGGGATTATAGATCAATTGTTTTTTAGGGATTTTTTAACGGGGTTAGGGAGGGGGTCATTTGAGCGGGGATTAGGGGATCCCCCATTTAAGGTTGAGGCCAGACCAAGGGTTGGGTGCACCAGGGAGGTCTTAAGGGCAGAGGGTCCGATTCAAGGAAAGGGGGTTGTTACAAGGGAGAGGTGCAATCTATTAGCATGGTCGTAGGGAGGGGCAACTATGGCGGGTATAGGGGGCCGCATCAAGTTCGGGGAGCACGCCCCTATTGGTTACGTACAGTGGTGTGCTCTGACCCCCAAATTACCTCCCGTTCCCTGAGTGGTCTGTGTCATCAGGCCTTGGGCCTTCGGCTGATGTTATGCAATGCCAGATCCATTAGAACTAAAGCTCCCCTCATTTACGATCTTATTCAAGAGGGAGGTGCGGATCTGGCAGGTATTACTGAGACCTGGGTGGGCCCGGAGGGGGGTGTCCCTCTGGTGCAGCTATGCCCACCTGGGTTCTATGTGTTTCACAAGCCGAGAGCTCAAGGAAGGGGTGGTGGTGGTTATTAAGGAAGATCTTTATCTGAAGGAAGTCACTGTTTCTCAGATGACTGGTTGTGAATCCCTTTGTGTGAAGTGGGGTTCTGGGGGTCAGATGGGTCTACTACTCACATACCTGGCTCCCTGCCATGTGATGTCAGCCCTCCCTGAGCTCCTTGAGGTCATAGCTGGCTTAGTGGTGGAGACCCCCAGACTTATGGTTATGGGGACTTTAACCTCCCTTCTGCTGGCATGGCCTCTGGGGTTGCTCAGGAGTTCATGGTTTCCATGACAGCCATGGGCCTGACCCAATTAATTCAGGACTCCACTCACACGGGAGGTCACATATTGGATTTAGTTTTTGTCTCTGATCAGTGGCAAAGTGATCTAGGTATAGGGAACCTTCATATAGAGCCCCTGTCACGGTCAGATCACTCACTCCTCAGACTGGACTTCCATTCCACACCCCATTGCAGGGAGGCAGAGCCGATGAAATGGTTCCACCCCAGACGCCTGATGGATCCTGTAAGGTTCCGGACGGAGCTTGGGCCATTTCCCGAGGCACACACACACGACCTCATCGGGGACTTGGTGGCCACCTGGGGAGGGTGGCCTTTGAGGCTCTTGACTGGGTCGTGCCCTTGCGGCCTCTAACCTGGCGTCGATCCCAGTTGGCCCCCTGGTTTTCCAGGGAGCTTAGGAAGATGAAACATCGAAAAAGATGCCTAGAGAGCAGTTGGTTGTCCACCAGCTCTGAATCTGACCAAACACTTCTACAATCTTATATTAGGATGTATTTAGTGGCGATAAGGACGGTGAAGCATTCTCTCTTCTCTGCCCTTATTGCATCCGCAGAAAACCCCCCGGCTGCCCTTTTTAGGGTGACCTGCTCCCTTCTTGAGGTTAGGGAGTGGGAGGACCCCTTACAGGGGCAGGCCGAGGATTTTTCTTGTTTTCTGCAGGATAAAATCGCTCAGATTTGGGGAGGGTTGGACTCTGACTGGGCTTCTCTGGATGGGGGGGGGGCAGGTCCGGTTTTGGTTGAGATCATCTGGGCTGAGTTTGACCCTATGACTCCAGATGAAGTGGACAGATTGTTGGGTAACCTTAATGCCACATGTTCATTAGATCCATGCCCCTCCTGGCTGGTGTCAGCCACTCAGGAGGTGACACGAGGTTGGTTCCAGGGGATTATCAACGCTTCTTTGAGAGAGGCGTTCTTGCCTGCCACCTTGAAAGAGGCGGTGGGGAGACCTCTCCTCAAGAAGTCGTCCCTGGACCCAGCCTTGTTGTCTAATTATTGGCCAGTCTCCAACCTTCATTTTTTAGCGAAGGCTGTTGAGACGGTGGTGGCACGACAGCTTCCTCAACATCTGGATGAAGCGTTATATCTGGATCCCCTCCAGTTGGGCTTCAGGCCCGGTTTCAGCATTGAGATAGCCTTGGTTGCATTGGTTGATGATCTCTGGAAGGCACGGGACAGGGGTTATTCCTTTGTCCTGGTCTTATTAGATCTCTTGGCAGCTTTTGATACTGTCGACCACAGTATCCTGTTGCAGCAGTTGGGGGGATTAGGAGTGGGGGGCACCGTGTTATGGTGGTTCTCCTCCTTCCTCTCTGGCCGCTTGCAATTTGTGTTGACAGGGGGGCAGAGTTCATCCTCAAGGCCCCTAATATGTGGGGTGCCTCAGGGGTCGGTTCTCTCACCCCTGCTGTTCATTTATGTGATGCCACTGGGCGAGATCATCTGTGGCTTTGGGGTGAGTTTCATCAGTACACTGATAATACTCAGCTATACATTTCCATTCCAGGCCACCCCAATGAGGCGGTCAAAGTGATGGGCCATTGCCTGGAGGCTGTGCAGAGTTGGATGGGTCAAAACAGGCTCCAACTCAACCCGGCCAAGACCAAGTGGCTGTGGTTTCCTGCGCCCAGATACAGCCAGCTTATTCCATTGCTGGCCGTGTGGGGGACTTTGTCCCCCATGGAAAGGACTTGCAACTTGGGTGGCCTCCTGGATGCATGGCTGTCATGGAAGATCATATTGCAGCCGTCTCCAGGGGGGCTTTTTATCAGGTCCATAGGATCTTCCAGTTGGTACCCTTTCTGGATCGGGGCGCTCTTCGTACAGTTAACCTCCCGTCTTGACTATGCCAATGCTCTCTACATGGAGCTCCCCTTGAAGAGCATCCGGAGGTTGCAGTTAGTGCAAAATGCAGCCGCACGGGTAATCGCGGGAGCTCCTCGGAGCTCCCATGTTACACCTCTCCTGTGCGAGCTGCACTGGCTTCCTGTGGCTTTTCAGGTGCGATTCAAGGTGTTGGTGCTTACCTTTAAAGCGCTCCCATGGCTTGGGACCTGGGTACTTACAGGACCACCTGTTGCCACCATCAGCCTCCAGCCAACTGGTGCGTTCCCACAGAGCAGGCCTCCTCGGGGTTCTATTGTCGGGACGATGTTGTCTGACAGCCCCGAGGGTACGAGCCTTCTCTGTGGCTTTACCCTCCCTATGGAACAAACTGCCTCTGGAGATTTGGACCATTGCGGACCTACGGACCTTCCGGTGCGCATTAAAAACCCATTTATTTCAGCAAGCTGGTCTGGCCTAATACTTAATGGGGTTTTAAAAAAATTTTTTAATTCAATTATCTAAATTTTAACTTTTTTTAAATTTTAACTTTTATAATTTGGGCCACCGATTTAATCTTTTTAATTATATTTTAACATTTCTATTTGTTCTGTTTTAAATGGCTGTACACCGCCCCAAGTCCCTTGGGAGGGGGGGGTGGTATAATTTTTTTTGAAAATAAATAAAATAAATAAATGAAAGGAACTTATTAAAGTTGGATATAACTAGCAGAGGATTCCAGATTTATTGGAAATCAAATTCTAGACCTAGGACCACGATAGCGAACCTATAGCATGTGTGCCCAAGTGAGCATGCAGAGCCATCTCTGCTGGCATGCCAGCAGTTGCCACAAGTCACAGACTGCGCATGCATGTACGCACACAACTCCTGCATGACTGCGCATGTGCATGGCTCCTGCCCAAGTGCGCATGCATTAAAAACATTCTCAGGCACAACAGGCACTAAGCTTCCAACTTCTCCCCGGCGCCGGCCATGTAATCCAACATGGCAGGGAGCAGAGGTGTAGGCAAGACCAAACGCCATGGAGGTAGAGGGGAGGATGCGGGGTTGAGACACCTCAGGCTGCCCAGCCCTCATCACCGCTTCTTGGATTGGCATTCCCCTGCTTGGACTCTCTTTGCCACCAGTCTGGACAGTGTAGGCAGGGCAGCCCGCAGCACAGCTTCAGCGCAAGTCCCAGCAGTGAGCTCAGGAGTCGTGCTTTCTGTGGCGCCCTATTTATGTTAAATACCAGGCAAGCCAGGCAGGGCTGGTTGTCCCAGGCTGGATGGAGAAGCACAAAACTGGATGCACAAAAAACACTGTGCATGAGTTGTGCACAACTGTACATATGTGAGACTCCTGCGCAACTGTGCATGTGTATGACTTCATGCACAAAAGATGTATGCATGCAGTGCGTGCAGGCTCACATTCGGCACTCGGTGCCAAAAAGGGTTGCCACCACTGACCTAGGATGTCATAAATGGAGTGTTTTCCTTGATAAGTCAAAGGAACAGGCCATCTCCTCAAAATATTTTGCTTCAATTTATTGTAGATATTCTGCAATATTGAAAATGGAAGAAGAAAAGGAACAGGATGAGGAATTGTGTTTAGGGAGAGGTGCTATCTACAAATACTGAAGCACAAAAGCATTATCTGTCTTCTAGTAGGCCAGGGTTTCTCAACCTTGGCAGCTTGAAGATGACTGGGGAATTCTGGAAGTTGAAGTCCATATATCGTCACAGTGTTAAGGCTGAGACACACTGACTCATACTCTCTGCAATGCACTCTGAATATAGGCTGAAATGCAAGATCATAGTCAGAGAATCATTAAGTAGCCAGTTTAACTAGGCTGTTTAGGTTCTATTTGTAATTCTGTTTTGTGTGATTGTGTTTCCTTGTGTTTTCCTTTTCCAAATAAACCCCTTTTTATATTGAGAGATTCTATCTCGAGTTTTGGCCACATTGCATGTAAAATTCTTCATAAAACCTTACCCTCATGCAAGACAGTGTAATTCTACAGCTACCTCTTGTGTAGGTTAACTACATGAGTTTTGGGCAGGAGTCCATAAAGGTATTTTAATTTAATGCATTTTCTTGGGACTGAATGGAAAGTAGAAGATTAAAAGTTTCCCAGATGAACAAACTTTGGCCAGCAGAAAGTTCAGTGAAACTGGTGGCAGCTTATTATTATATCTTTTAACGGCAAAACTATTTGGGAAAAGTTTTTATATTACCCTTACAATTGATAATAATTAGTCATATAATTTTATCTATTGCTATTTATATGACATGGAAATACATCAATACATATTTTATTGTTCAACCCTTTGCTATTATATAGCATAATCATATTATTAATCAATGGATCTTTATTCTAAGCCGTAGAATTATCCCCCAATCAGGCAATGATATCTATGCAACTTTAGTAAAGATAATTTGTTGAATATCATCATGCTCTGGGACTTGGTAGGAGGGTTTAACAAAACATACTTACAGTTCTGTCAAAAAGTTGTATTTGGATTCCAATGATTGTTTGAGAAGTAGACATTCTTTTCTATATGAGTGTGACCATTGACTACTGTTCTTAATTTCATGGTGCATAATTTCTATTTCTCTCTTTTCCTAGAAATCCCACAGGGCTCAATTATGGAAGCATAATATTTTAAATAAAATCCTTTTTCTGAAAGTAACTTTCGTACATTTTACTGCACTTTTATCCACTTGTCATCTTCTTCCACAGAGTTTAGAATATTGTGCGTGGTTCTCCCCATTTTTAAAAAATCAAAGCAGTTCTGTGAGACAGTTTATCTGTGTGATCTGGATTATATCATATTTGAATTCTGCATGCTTAGTTTCAATCAAATTTTACACTGATGCTTCCTTTTACTCTCTTTGGAAGTGATCACCAATAAACAGATAGTAAAAGGTGTGCTAACCTTAGTCCCCTTTCTACTAGCAGTGTTGTACATGACCTTGAGTGACCTCTTTCTCTTGTATGATTTCCTTTCATTACAACATAATGTGAACAGTTGAGAGTTTTCGTAGGAGTTTCTGTTGCACAATGTGTAACTTCAAGATCAATGTATGTGATTCTGCCTCAGAGCTATTTTTGTCTCTAAAGTTCACTGGGCAGTTTTTCTAAACCAGTTTCTGGTTTGCATGTTCTTATGAAGACATGTAAATGAAGTCAGAACCATCATATGTATATTTGTATTTTGGCACAATGTAAAAATATTTGTGCATATTCAAGGGAAATTTCTGAATACTGTGGCTATCAATAATACTGAAGGCTAACATGGATGATGCATATGTTCAATCTGTTTTTCTGAGCACGTGTATGCATATATAAAATTTATAATATGTGCACATATATACACACTTTCATTCAAGTGAGGTTGTAACTCAAATTTTGCAGATAATACTCCTCCATATCCACAATACAATGCAAGGGTTTGCTTTCTTCCTCCCCACCCCAGTTGCTAATTCTTTAAACTCTCTCCCTCATCACAACTGAATAAAGAAAATGCTATGCAATGTTGTGTGCGTAGCTTCTGTCTTTCTCTGCCATTTTAGTGGGACACAGGCAGACATCTCTCTCCCTGCCCCCAACTCAGCCTGGG
>JAEANM010013015.1:0-14577 GCA_017656035.1 Myanophis thanlyinensis | reverse complement strand
TTGTTTTGTTGTTATTATAAATAAAAAAAATTATAAAAAAAATAAAATAAAAATAAAGTCTTACAAAATATTTTAAGTATACCAATGTTGGAAGTATTTAATGAAGTATTGCTAAAAGCGAAAGTACCAAATTCATGGACAGAAGCATATGTTACTCTCATACTGAAAGAAGATTCAGATTTACAGCAGTTAAAAAAAATCTACAGATCGATATCCTTATTGAATGATGATTATAAAATATATGCCTCAATAATTGCAGAGAGACTAAAAAGATTCTTAAATCAATTTATACATTCAGATCAAAAGGGATTTTTACCAAAGAGACAAATGAAAGACAATATGAGAATAATTTTAAACACATTGGAGTAACATGTAGTTCACCTAGAGAAGCAAATGGTGTTGATTTTTTTAGATGCACAGAAAGCGTTTGACAACGTGAACTGGCAATTCATGTTAGCACAATTAAAAGATATGGGATTTGGGATAGATTTATTAACATGATTAAGGCTATATATTACAAGCAAATAGCAAAGTTGATGGTAAATGGAGATATGACAGAGAAGGTTAACATAAACAATGGTACAAGACAAGGATGCCCCATGTCTCCTCTGTTATTTATATTGACACTGAAAGTATTAAACAGGAATATTAGACAAGATATAGAGATAAGAGATATGGAAATAAAGAAGGAAAAAATATAAATTACAGACATTTGCAAATGATCTACTTTTTATTTTGGAAGATCCACAAGAATCAGGGCCCAAATTAATAAGAAAAATAGAGGAATATGGTGAAGTGATGGAATGGAAAATAAATAGAGAAAACATTAGTTAAAAATCTTACAGATAAGCAGGGAAAAAGAGTTAACGAAGGGACTAGATATCCAGATTATTAAGAAAGTAAAATATTTAGGGATTCATTTGACAGCAAGATGTGTAACTCTCACGGAAGATAATTACTATAAACTGAAGCAACAATTTATAACCGATTTGGAGAAATGGAAAAATTTGCAACTATCACTGATAAGAATAGCTACAATAAAAATAAACATATTGCAGATGTTATTATATTTATTTCAAACAATTCCAATAAAACTGAAAAAAATAGTTTGAGGAATTCAATAAAGGAATATTAAGATATATATGGCAAGGGAAAAAAGCAAAAATAAGTTTTAAAATGTTGCAGGATTCAAGAAATAGAGGAGATTTTCGGTTACTGAATTGAGCAGCGGTATTTACATGGGTGAAAAAATGGATCATATTGAGGCATATAAGACTATGGACATTGGAGGAGCATGATTTGCAATTACGATGGCATGCTTTCTTTTGGTATGGGAAAAAATAAGATACATGGTTACTTTCAAAGACATTATATTAGAAATGCACTATTATTAGTGTGGGAGAAAATTAGAGAACAACATTACTTGTTGTTTGGCTGTCAACAATGGAAGCACTGATTCACCCAAATGTCATAAATATGAAAAATATTGTTAGATACAAAGATATATTGAATGAAAAGGGGGAACTTAAAACTAAAGAAGAATTCAGCATTCAAAGAATTGATATGGCACGGTACTCACAGGTGCAGATACATTCTAGATATGAGAAAGATGCTAAATCATATGTTTTTTATAATGAATTAATAGAATTCAGTAAGATATTAACAGGGACAGAAGAAAAATTGATAAAGAAAACATACAGCTACTTACTATGTTTTAAACTAGAAGATGAACAAGTGAAAGAGACAATGATAGTATGAGCAAAGAACTTTGATTATATAATAGAACTAGACAAATAGCAAAAACTGTGGAATTATAAACTAACAATATCAATTGTATATAAAGATTATTTATATTTGTTTTATAGATGTTTTATAGATGGCACTTTGCACCAGCGAGGTTGACAAAGATGTTTAAAGATAAGTTGGCTAAATGTTAGAAATGCCACCAAACATCTGGGTCAGATTACCATATGTGGTGGACATGCTTGAAAGCCAAAAAATACTGGACACAAAATACATATGCGGCTGGAAAAAATGACAAAGTAGCATATTAACTTAAACCCAGAGATATTCCTGTTGGGAATTTACCTGAAAATATAGCAAGGGGAATGCATATTTCATTATTCATGTATTAACGGCAGCTAGAATTGTATTTGCAGAAATTTGGAAAAGTGAAAAGATACCAACAGAGGAGAATGGGATCAGGAAAATATTAGAATGTGCAGAAAGGAACAGATTAATGCTTGCAGTTAAGGAGAAAGAACAAATTGAATATTATATGACATGGGACCTATAGGTATTTTATCAATGGTTAGATAACAAAAATGGAAGATAGAAACAAAGAAATATAAGCAAAAGATTAGTGAAAATAATAAATTATGAGAGGGAAATAAATACGATGATTATTATTGTGATTTTATGATAGTATTATATGATATTATAATTACTATGATTAACATTATTCCAATAATACAATATAATTATTTAATTATTACAATAATACAATTATAAATAATAATTATACAATTATAATAATTATACAATAATACAATTATACAATTATAATAATAATTATACAATTATAATAATACAATAATACAATAATACAATTATAATAATAATCATACAATTATAATAATACAATAATACAATTATACAATTATAATAATAATAATAATACAATTATTACAATTATACAATTATATAATTATTACAATAATACAATATAATTACTATGATTAACATTATTCCAATAATTACTAATGTAATGACTATTGATGTAAACATTATTGCTAATTGGCAAAATTATTTGCACCCAGACGACACGCTGTTTAGTTGAAAATTGAACTTTTATATGCTTTATATGTTTTAAAAAATAATTTAAAAATATATTAAAAAGTATGGTTTTTACAAAGAACTAATAGAAATAGACCTATTGTTAAACAGGAACAGATGAAAAAATAATAAAGAAATTATATAGCTACTTATTAAGTATTAAGATGGAAGATGAACAAGTAAAAGATACAATGATAGCATAGGCTAAAAATGTTGGCTATTCGATTGAGTTAGATAAGTGGCAGAAACTATGGGATAGAAATTATAAATTAACAATGTCTACTGCATATGAGGAAAATCTTTACAAAATGTTTTATAGATGGCATTTTCTGCCTTCAGAATTAGCAAAGATGTTTAAGGATAATTCCGCAAAATGTTGGAAATGCCACAAGACATATAAATATCCTAAAAATATTTGTACACTCTTCAACTGAAATTGGAACTTTTATATGTTATAAAAACCAAAACCTGGAACAAAAAATAAGGTTTTGTTATTCAGTCCCTCAGTGGGCATTTTTTAGATTTACTTCTGAAAATCAAGAGATTAAGAGAGTTACAGTTCTTTATCAACAGTCTGGATAAAGAAGTAGAGAATCACTGTGTGAGGGGCTAAAACATCCAGTTTGTAACATAGATAAACTATGGTGAGTGATCACTGTTTCTTTGTTAGTTTGATGTACTTTTTCTTGACTGTTTGTGCTGTGGAAATATATCCAGGGAAAGGCATCACTTGCCATATATAACCACACTGTGAAATTCCAACAAGAATACAACAGTCCATGTTTGTTTTTGAAAGAATAATTGTGATATTTTGCACTTTTTCCTACAGGCTTGAAGGACTTTTCATGAAAGAATCCTTTTGCAGGTCTTTTGCTGAAATGCTCAGGGCAAATCAGAGATTGAGAGAGTTGACTTTGATTGCCATCGAGGCAGATGAAACAGCAGAGAAAATACTATGTGAGGGCTTCAAACATCCAGACTGTAAGGTAGAAAAACTAGGGTGAGTGATCAGTGTTTCTTTTTCAATTTGATGTGTGTTATTTTCTCCTGAGTGTTCGTCTTCTGGGAATACATCCAGGGAGAGCCATTATTTGCCATATATAACCATACTCTCTTAAATTTATAAAAAACACAATTCTTGCATGCTTTTCAAGAATTAATTGTAATATTTTGAATTTCCCTCACAGACTTTGTGGAAAATTGCTGACTGAAACCTTCAGCTGCCATTTTGCAGATGTACTCCGGACAAATCAGAGCTTGAAAGAGTTGACTTTGTTTGCCATTGAGGCAGATGAAAGAGCAGAGAAAACACTATGTGAGGGCCTCAAACATCCAGACTGTAAGGTAGAAAAACTAGGGTGAGTGATCAGTGTTTCTTTTTCAATTTGATGTGTGTTATTTTCTCCTGAGTGTTCGTCTCCTGGGAATATATCCAGGGAGAGCCATTATTTGCCACATATAACCATACTCTCTTAAATTTATAAAAAACACAATTCTTGCGTGCTTTTCAAGAATTAATTGTAATATTTTGAATTTCCCTCACAGACTTTGTGGAAAATTACTGACTGAAACCTTCAGCTGCCATTTTGCAGATGTACTCTGGACAAATCAGAGCTTGAAAGAGTTGACTTTGTTTGCCATTGAGGCAGATGAAAGAGCAGAGAAAACACTATGTGAGGGCCTCAAACATCCAGACTGTAAGGTAGAAAAACTAGGGTGAGTGATCAGTGTTTCTTTTTCAATTTGATGTGTGATATTTTCTCTTGAGTGTTTGTCTTCTGGAAATATATCCAGGGAGAGCCATTATTTGCCACATATAATCATATTCTCTTCAATTTTTACAAAATATGATTCTTGCTTGCTTTTCAAGAATTAATTGTAATATTTTGCATTTCCCCCACAGACTTTGTGGAGAATTGCTGATTGAATCCTTCAGCTGCCATCTTGTAGATATACTCCGGACAAATCAGACACTGAAAGAGTTGACTTTATTTACCAGCGAGCCAGATGAAAGAGCAGAAAAAATATGTTGTGGTGACCTCAAAGATCCAGAAAATCTAGGGTGAGTGATCAGTGTTTCTTTTTCAGTTTGATGTGTGATATTTTCTCTTGAGTGTTTGTCTTCTGGAAATATATCTAGGGAGAGCCATTGTTTGCCACATATAATCATATTCTCTTCAATTTTTACAAAATATGATTCTTGCTTGCTTTTCAAGAATTAATTGTAATATTTTGCATTTCCCCCACAGACTTTGTGGAGAATTGCTGATTGAATCCTTCAGCTGCCATCTTGTAGATATACTCCGGACAAATCAGACACTGAAAGAGTTGACTTTATTTACCATTGAGCCAGATGAAAGAGCAGAAAAAATACGTTGTGGTGACCTCAAAGATCCAGAAAATCTAGGGTGAGTGATCAGTGTTTCTTTTTCAGTTTGACGTGTCATATTTTCTCTTGAGTGTTTGTCTTCTGGAAATATATCTAGGGAGAGCCATTATTTGCCATATATAACCATATTATCTTCAATTTCTACAAAATACGATTCTTGCTTGCTTTTCAAGAAATAATTGTAATATTTTGCATTTCCCCCACAGAATTTGTGGAAAAATGACTAAATCCTCCCACTTCCATTATGCATATGTTCAAGGCATAATGTCGTTGTTTCCCTTTGAACAAGGAAACAGAGGAATAGAGATTTTATATCCGATACTCACAAATCCAGAATGTAAAATTGAAGTACTATGGTGAGTGAGCATTGTTTGTCTTCATTTTATTTGTGTCATTTCTCTTAAGTGATTCTGTTCTTGAAATATACCCATAGGGAAGTATTTTTAGTACACCAGGTAATCATATTCTCTATGGGAGAATATTAGAATAGAGAATCATATTCTCTATTTTTCTTCTCAAAAGTACAGAATTCCTGGGTTTTTCCAAAGATGTTATTCTAATTCAGGTTTGATGAAGAGTCTATGAAGGAACCACTTACTGCAGAAATCTTATTTGCCTCAATAATATCAGAGCGGTTGAAAAGGTTTTTGAATGAATTTACACATTCAGATCAAATGGCTTCCTGCATAAGAGACAGATTAAAAACAACATGATAATGAACTTAAACATATTGGAATATTATGAAGCACATCCTGGAAAACAAATGATGCTGATTTTTGTGGATGCACAGAAAACATTTGACATTTTAAACTGGCAATGTATGTTGTTAAATTTATGGACTTTGGTGAGAGATTTATTCACATGATTAAGGTGATATATGTGGTGACCCACCAGCAGCCAGCAGAGCTGATGGTGGAATCAGACAGTGATGAAGATGGACCAGTCAGGGAATCTAGGGAAAGCTCTGGTGAGAGAATTCCTGGGTTTTTCCAAAGATGTTATTCTAATTCAGGTTTGATGAAGAGTCTATGAAGGAACCACTTACTGCAGAAATCTTATTTGCCTCAATAATATCAGAGCAGTTGAAAAGGTTTTTGAATGAATTTATACATTTAGATCAAAATAGCTTCCTGCCTAAGAGACAGATTAAAAACACTGTGAGAATTATTTTAAACTCATTAGAATGTTATAAAGCACATCCTGGGAAACAAATGGCACTGATTTTTCTGGATGCGCAGAAAGCATTTGACAATGTAAATGGCAATTTATGTTGTTACAACTAAATTTATGGACTTTGGGGGGAGATTTATCAACATTTAAGGCAATATACAATAAGCAAACGCAAAGGTATATAGCAAATATAGTAAATAACATTGCTATTTAAATGGAGATATGACATAGAATTTTAATATTTAAAAAGGCACAAGGCAAGGATGTCCACTATCCCCTCTATTATTTATATTAACATTAGAAGTGTTAAATAGAAATATTAGATGAGATAAGAAATAAAGGTATGGAGATAAGAAAGGAAGAGTACATGTTGCAGGCATTTGCCGATGATTTGGTTTTTATTTTGGAGAAACCACAAGAAACTGGACTTAAACTAATTTAAAAAATAGAAGAATATGGCGATGTTGCAAGATTGAAAATAAATAAAGATAAAACTAAAATATTAGCCAAAAACATTACAGGTACACAGAAAAATGAGTTAATGAGGAAGATAGGCATACAGAAAGAAAGTTAAATACTTAGGAATTCAGTTAACGGCAAGGTATGTAATGGTTAAAGAAGATAATTATTATAAATTGGCACAGCAAATTAGAACAGATTTGAAGAGGTTGAAAAAGCTGTAATTGTCATTGATGGAAAGAATAGCTACTATAAAAATGAATATCTTGCTGAGATTATTACATTTATTTTAAACAATACCAATAAAAGTGGAAAATATTTTGAGGATACACAAAACAATATTAAAATTTATTTGACAAGGGAAAACAGCAAGGATAAGTTTTAAATGTTGCAAGAGCTAGACATAAGGAAATAGATGGATAGGATCAGTGAAATAAGAAAGGCATGTTCATTGGTTAAGTAAATAATATTGTCATTATTATTATTGATACTACTATAATTAACATAAATGGAATGAATACTGTTGTAAATATCTTGATTATTATATCCTAAAAATATTTGTACCCAGACAACACACTGTTCGACTGAAATTGGAATTTTTTTATGTTGTAAAAATAAAAACTTGGAAAAAAAAATAAGACCCAGAGATTAAGTTTTACAGTTCCTTATCAACAGACTGGATAAAGAAGTAGAGGAAATGCTATGTGAGGGGCTAAAACATCCAGTTTGTAAAATAGAAAAAACTATGGTGAGTGATCACTGTTTCTTTGTCAGTTTGCTGTACTTTCTCTTGACTGTTTGTATTGTGGAAATACATCCAGGGAAAGGCACCACTTGCCATATATAACCACACTGTGAAATTCCTATACAACAGTCCATGTTTGTTTTTGAAAGAATAATTGTGATATTTTTCACTTTTTCCTACAGGCTTGAAGGATTGTTCCTGAAATTTTTTTGCAGGTTTTTTGCCCAAATACTCACGGCAAATCAGAGATTGAGAAAGTTAAAGTTGCGTCCCTCTGAACAAGGAGACAGAGGAATACAAATGTTATGTGAGATGCTCAAACATCCAGATTGTAAAATAGAAATACTACAGTAAGTAAGCATTGTTTGTTCTTAGTTTGATTTGTGTTGTTTTTCTTAAGTGATTCTGTTCTGGAAATATACTCACAGGGAAATATTTTTAATACACCAGATAATCATATTCTCTATGGGCCCTTCAAGAATACAGAGTTCATGTTTTTTTCAAAGATGTTATTCTAATTCAAGTTTGATGAAGAGTCTATTAAGGAATCATTTAACTGCAGGGATCTGCAGTTATCAGGAAAACAGTCACTGAGAGAGTTAGGGTTGTTTTTCCATGTTAAGTATGAGAAAAATAGAAATACTGTGTGAGGGGTTCAAACCTTCAGTTTATATGGAAAGTGATTTATATAGATGAGCATAATTTTCAGTTAGAAGTGTGCAATTATCTGTTGATAATTGATCTCTTTTTAAACATACCTGGAGAAAGGCTCTATCCATTATCCAGAAATAATGAATTTCCCTCCAGATTCTTCAAGATCTCTGTTAATAGTTGATTTTTTGTAATTATTCTGACCTCTCTTTGTAGGATTAGTGGAGAGTACGTGAGCGAATTCTTTAGGATACCGATTGCAGAAATTGGAAACCTGGACCTAAATAAATTGTATTTGCATGATGACTTGATTAGTGACTATGAGAAGAAGCTGTTCTATAAAAAATTATAACACTCAGGTCATAAATTAAAGTAGCTATGGTAAGCCATCAGTTTATTCTTTTCAGTCTGATTTCTGTGTTGTTTTGTTGTTTTGTTTATTTGGTTTTGTTTATTGTAGAGACATTTAAATTTAAATCAAATGAAGTGAAATATTTTAATTCTGATATTTTGCACTTGTATTTTCCTTGTTAATGCAAATTTATTTACTTATTCCATGTAAATTGTTATCTGGTTCTTTAATTTATTTCTTGTAGATGCATAAGACATAATAATTGAACTGCTGTGATAATAATTAAAACCTTCAGATCCAGCTGCAAAATTATCACATTAATTGCACCTTTGAATTACTGAAAAATCTGCTGGCATTATATGTGATGGTCTGATTGCTGTTTTGGTTTTGCTTATTTTTGGTTTTTACTGTAATATATCCATATAAGGAAAAGACCTGTAAATAGTTTTGGTGTGAAGAAGGCTCAGAGAGTGGGAAAACCCAGCTCTCTGATTGGTTAAGACGCACAATATAAAGAGCTGTTGAGCAGGCAGTCTCTGTGTTACAATAGAGGGAATGGTTATTGTTACAAGCTTATAAATAAAGATCTGTTACTTTTGGACCTCGTGTGTCTCTTGATTGCCTGAACTTAACATTTACTATTGTTATGAGTGGCCGAAAGTTGTGCTACATAAGATAGCTAGCCATATAGTTTGTTGTTGTTTTACACACAACAAACATATACTGAATAATGAGTATGGCAGGTGTTGATTTTCATAAAACATTATTGTGGGGAACTTTAAGTGCAAAGATTGGTGGATTGCCATGACTTCATTTCTGCTCCCACCCAGCATCGGTTTCCTGGTAAGAAAAACATCCATTAATCATTCTCTTGAGTGCATTGAAAATGATTGATGACTCTGGTCTCATTAATGCATCTGGGGAAGCTCCCTCTGACTTCATCCAGTACTTTGTCCACCCCAATGACCTGCTAGCAGGACTGTCTTGGGAAGCTATAGTACTCTTACAGAAGGCTGAGGTTTTCTTTTTGCTGCACTTTGGTCCTGGTGAGAAAAACAAAAACCAAAAAGGAAACTGATTGAGGAAAGCATGTGAAATTTTGTAGAAAAAAGATTTGTGGTCATCCTGTGTACAATGTGTATTATAAACAACTCAAGCTGTATCCATTCCCATCTCATATGGGATCCTTGTGAGGAAGGATGTTTATTTTGGCCATTAGGAAAAGGATACACCCCCTTCTCCTCCCTTTGAGAAATGTGCTTTTCTTTTCCTAATCTGAGAATGATGCAATGTATTGAGGCCCATAAAAGAAGCCAAGGAATAATTGCTCCAGAGCCTCTGATTTTAAGCTCAAATTGATAGATTCTGGGAGGTTTGAGAAATGCCTCAGATTATATTGGCTAAAGTAGTCTGTTTAATTCTCCAATAGATGGAGATATATACTCCAATACATTTTAGGAAAGTTGCATAAGATTAATTTTATTTATGGAAACATGTAGTTATTTAAGCTTTATGGTTTGTGGTATCTATTCTCTCTAATGCAGATTTTGCAAAAGAAATCTTAAGTGACAGACAAAAACAAACTTACCCTCTGTGTTAACTCTTGATTTTGTTTTTGTGTGTGCCAGATACTCACTTTAGATGCTGTGATTCAGACAGCTCTTTTGGTGTTTGCTTTTCATTCAACTGTTTAACATTTTAAAAACTCTATCCTTACATTTTCTCCATTCTTTTTCTAAAACAATGAAGTTATTTTACAAAGTTAAATCTGGGTTGGTCACCAGGATCAGAGATTTATTCTTCTGAGTTTTTGGACTTATGCTGGAGCCCATCTTCAGGGAACTAGACTGGACTGGACTTCTGATCTGCACCCCTTCATCGCAGGGAGGCGGAGCTGTTAAAATGGTTCCACCCCAGGCACCTGATGGACCATGAGAGGTTTCTGATGGAGCTTGGGCCATTTCCCGAGGCACACGCACATGACCCTGTTGGGGACCTGGTAGCCACTTGGGATAGGGTGGCTGCCAGGGCCCTCGACTGGGTCGTGCCCTTGCAGCCTCTGACCCAACGTCGATCCCAGTTGGCTCCCTAGTTTTCCAGGGAGCTCAGGGAGATGAAGCACCGGAAAAGACACCTAGAGAGTGGTTGGAGATCCAGCCACTCCGAATCTGACCGAACACTTCTATGAGCCTATATTAGGACATATTTAGTGGTGATAAGGACGGTGAAGCATTCTTCTCCGCCCATGTTGCATCCGCAGAAAACCGCCCAGCCGCCCTTTTTAGGGTGACCCACTCCCTTCTTGAGATTGGGGAGCAGGAAGATCCCTTGCAGGGATATGCTGAGGATTTTTCTTGTTTTCTGCAGGATAAAATTGCTCAGATCCGGGGAGGGTTGGACTCTGACTGGGCTGTTCTAGATGGGGGGTTAGGGCCAGTCTTGGGTGAAATCACCTGGGCTGAGTTTGACCCTGTGACCCCAGATGAAGTGGACAGATTGCTGGGTCCTACATTACACCTTTCCTGTGCGAGTTGCACTGGCTTCTGTGGCCTTTCAGGTGCAATTCAAGGTGTTAGTGCTTTTGTTTAAGCGCTCCATGGCTTGGGACCCGGGTACTTACGGGACCGCCTGTTGCCACCGGCAGCCTCCAACCGACCGGTATGTTCCCATAGGGCAGGCCTTCTCGGGGTCCCACTGTTGGGACATTGTCATCTGACAGCCCTGAGGGTTCGGGCCTTCTCTATGGTGGCACCCTCCCTGTGGAATGAACTCCCCCCGGAGATCCAAACCATTGTGGATCTCTGGGCCTTCCGACGTGCCCTAAAAACCCATTTATTCCAACAAGCTGGCCTGGCCTGACATGTGAGGGGTTTTTAAATTTTGGGATGTCAAATTTTAACTTGAATTTTAAAGTCTAATTTTAATGTTTTCTCTAATTATCAGCCCTTATTTAATTACTTTTAATTGGTTTTATATTATTATATTGTATATGTGTGTTTTACTAGGCTATGCACCACCCCGAGTCCCTTGGGAGATGGGGCAGTATAGAAATCCTGAAAGAATAAAGAACTACTACAGGGGTGTCAGACTCAAGGCACATGGAGTAATTCCGGCCTGCAGGGTGCTTAAATCTGGCCCACAAGGTCAGCCTGGAAGTATCAAAGGACCTGCCCATTTTCGGCTTCCCTGGCCTCCAGCAGCACTCTGCCTGGCAAAAACAGCAGAAGGGAGAGAATCACAAACACTAAGTAAGAACCAGTAAAAGGGGAATGGGAATATCCTTATCTTTAGATCAGCGTTTCTCAGTCTTGGCATGCTTAAAATGGCGGAACTTCATTCTGCCTGGGGAATTCTTGGAATTGAAGTCCATGCACCTTAAAGTTGCCAAAGTTGAGAAGCATGGGTCTAGAGCTTATAATTTTCCATTCCTGTTTTATTTAAAGTTTGGTGCAATTAAATAAATCAGTTGTGGTTTCCTCAACAAATAATGATTAAAGCGATATGAACCATTACTGGACTTTTTGTGAGAAACTGCAATTAAAAGTTGATCTGAGATTTTGATGAGATATTATGGAAATAATCTAGACAAATGTTAATCTTAGAGTAAGAGTTTGGTATATTTTTTACTTATATCTGTACCAAAGAAAGTTGGAAGTCATTCTTTTTCGATTTTCCTCTTTTTCTTTTTCTTTCTTACACTGTCACTCTTTTTCTTTCCTGAGCCTTCCCTTTGTCAAATCTGTTTCTTTTAATTTCTTTATCCCTTAGCTTTGTATTTTTTTATGTATGAAGGATCAAAGACTCAGCCATTATAATTCTAAACTTCTTATTTACAGAAATCATATCAAAATTTAGAATGAAATCCACTGGGTGCCATCTCTTGTAAGGCAGGTTCTGAGTTCCTTTAACCAAAAAGTGTTTATGGATAGAAGAGAATATTTGTAGCTCAGGATTGAACTGTGCATTCTTGGTGCTCTCTGAGCATGATGGTTTTCTTGCAGATGTTTCATTACCAAACTAGCTAACATCATCAGTAATAGAAGGGATTGTTGTTTGCTCTTATTTTCATATATTAGTGACTTACTCTGTCAGTGATAAGTGATCAGTGACCAATTGCCTCACAAAAAGTGTTTTGATTGGTGCCAGATTTCTACAGCCTCAGGCAGACAAAGGCTGCACCCCTCCCTCAAATGGTCTTTAAAATACAGAGTTTCCCAGCATTCCTTTAGGAACCTGCAGGAGGCAGAATGCTGTCATGCCCACCCTTGCCATGCTAACCCCTGGCTATGCCCACCCCCACTGGCCACATAATCATATTTAGATAAGATTCACTGAATAGATGCAAATGAGTTAGGAGATGTATAAAAGTGTGACAACTTGAAAGATTAAATCCATTCGGTACATTATCATCACAGATAACATCTTCAGTGCTTGGCATGTTCTGTTCACAAACATCTCTGGTTGTGGAACTAGGTCTTCTAATAGCCAGACTTGGACTTTGCTCCAGATTCTTACAAATTCCAAATACTGAGCAGATTGGGGAAGCCTGGAAGAGATTTTAATTAAGACAAAGACAAAGACAAAGTGAGGATTCTGTTTCAAAGGAAAAAACGTTTGATGTAGCTCAACTTATCCAGAACAAGTCAATTTCAATTTTCTGAATTGGAGAGTAGTAGTAACAAATAAGTGTAAGTGTAAAATATACATTTCAATTCAGGTAAATAAATGACATTTCAGTTATAAATTATATAACAATGCCTATAATAAAACAGTAACATATTTATTATGTTACCATTCCATTTTTTTAAAAAATGACATGACTCTTAAATGACTATTTTCTTTCATACTTTTTTATCTTCTTGATTTGCCTTATACACATAGAACATGCTTTCGAACTGCAAGGTACTTACGGGACTGGGGTACTTACGGGACCACCTGTTGTCGCCGGTAGCCTCCAACTGACTGGTATGTTCCCACAGGGTTGGCCTCCTCGGGGTTCCACCATCGGGACGATGTCGTCTGACAACCCCGAGGGTTCGGGCCTTCTCTGTGGTGGCACCCTCCCTGTGGAATGAACTCCCCCTGGAGATTCATACTATTACGGATCTCCGGGTTTTCCGACGCGCCTTGAAAACCCATCTATTTCAACTAGCCGGCCTGGCCTGATACCTGAGGGTTAAAATTAATTTTAATTGAATTTTAAACTATATTTAATTGATTTTTAAAGTAATGGGTTTTTTTGTTTAAATGGAGTTTTAAATTTTTTAACTGTATTTTTAATTGATTAGCCATAATTTAATTATTTTAAACTGATTTTTAATTATCTTATGTGTTTTTAATGGCTGTACACCGCCCCGAGTCCCTTTGGGAGAGGGGGCAGTATATAAATCAAATTAATAAATAATAGTAAATTAATAATAATAAATTTTATTGGATAAAACAGAGTGATGCTGATTTGAACGTTATAATTCATGTTATACAGAAAGAAGTTAGAGAAGATATACACAAACAAACAACACTCAAATGGCCTTTTCTGATTTGTACACTTCCTGATGTAGTTGCTACTTGCAAGAATGCCTTACACCTCTAGAAGTAATTGCTTAGAGCTTATTTTCATTACCAAACCTACATCTTGAGTGCATATTAATACACTGCATACAACTCCTAGTTGATGTGATGCAGGCAAATATACAGTAGTCAACTTACAACCACAATTGAATGCAAAAGTTCTGTTGCTAAGTTTGAAGTTTATTGAGTTTTGCCCCATTTTACGATCTTTCTTGCCACAGATGTTAAGTGAATCACTGCAGTTGTTAAGTGAGTAATACACTTAAGTGAATCTGCTTTCCCATTGACTTTGTCAGGTCTCAAAACATGATCACATGACTCCAGGACACTGCAGTTGTGTTCAAAAATATGCAACCCCCACTGAAATTGAGTGTTTTGGCCAGTTTGACATTGATTTTGATCATTCAG
>JAEANM010013014.1:0-14577 GCA_017656035.1 Myanophis thanlyinensis | reverse complement strand
GCCTCCTCCTCCTCCTCCCCTGGATAGGCCTTGACAAGCTCAAGCCGGCTCTGAGGATAGCGGCAAGACTCAACCTGCAGACCTCCCTGCCTGGCTTCTCTTTGAGAAAAAAGCAGACAAGCAAGAAGACCCCATCAATCGAGGCTACCCCGACAGCCGAGACCAAAGAGACCAGGGCTGAAAGCAGCAAAGGGATCTGGCCAGAGCTGTGGACAGGGAAGGGCGAGGGACCCTCTGCCAGGCATCGCTAGCCAGGAGCCAGAATGGTTGGCCCTGCTTTCCCAGGGAGCCCTGGGGAGGGGGACGGTGCCTGCTTGGCTTCCCTTCCAGCCCACCTTCTTCTCAGGCTCCACAGACTCCAGACGGAGGTTAAGAAAACTAAAGCACACAACTGAAGTGCTGCCCCTTTTTCTAGACTGTCTGTGTCAGCATTTGGGAAACATCTCCAGGGCCGCCACAGCGAGGCCGGCCGGTGGGAGCTGTGAGAACGTGAAGGGGGAGACAGAGATAGCCGGGGGATTTTGTAGTCATGTAGCCGAAATAACCTTTATTTCCTGTGGCAGCCATTCCCCAGGTGCTTGGAAGGCGCCGTGGACTAATAAAGCTAGCCGGAGGGGGGAATCGTGACCTTATTGGACCACATGATGGACGTGCGACCTGGGGGCCAAGAACTTTGGGTTTTGACTTGGGTGGGGAAAACCCCAAGTTCTTCAGAGTTCAGTTTCCCCCAGATGTGCCAATATGACATTCCTCATAAATTCTTACTTTGAGGAACCTCCAGGTCCCAGAGTTTTGACTGCATTGGGGTGTTTACTCAGAATCCTGACAGCCTACTTTGGTAATGACATGTTTGGAAGGAGAAAACCGAACCCGATGTATTTCCGTTTTATTTATCAAACTGGGCTGGGTGTGGTAGGCACATGAGGTTCTCATCCCACAGGTATCTCAAGAATCTCCCTGGGGCCAGCCAGTCGTGCCAAGGCAGCTTGAAGGCCACATTCGGGGAGGGTAATGGGGATTAACATCTGGAGCGACAGTATATCCAAGACACCTAGGGAATTTGGTGAAAAAAGTCAAGATGGCGACCACAACAGTGTAATAATCAAACCTGTACAAAAACAAGCATTGGTCACAAAGCCACCATGATTTTTTGGACCAACCCCAGTCAAAATTTGGCCCGATTTTGCTCTAGATGGAACAGTGGGAGACAGGAAAATAAAGAGAGTTTTCAATACATTCTAGAAAAGCAGAAAAGATGTTCAAACAAGCAACACATCAGAGGGCTGGGAAAGCATTGGATCTCAGCAATGTCCTCTTTGAAGGATGCTTCCAGTGCATAAAACTCGGGGCAACAAGACATTCCCCGCACCGAGAACCTCTCTGCACCCAAAAACATGCCAGCCCTGAGTTGCTCCAATGGTCAAATTAGTCTTTACCATGTACCCACAGGAGATGCTAGAGAGCAGGGCTGTATTTCTCTTCCCAAGAACCTTCAGCCGCTACTTGAGAAGTTTGGGAAGACCCATTAGTCACATCTCAGTACCTGTGTTCTCCATGTTCCTCCTGTGTCCAGCTTGCTGCTCTGGGATGCTGCTGCAGCTACTGGTCCAGCGTTACTGTGGCTGCTGAGGTGCCCTGTCTTCGTCTGTCAGCTGGTTTTGCGTCTTTGTGGAACTGCTGGCAAAACAGAAACCCTGAGCTGAAGGTGGAACCTCTTCTGACTCACTGTTTTGTCACAGCCAAGAGAAACGCTTTGGAAATGAAGCGCTCTTTCCCCCTTGGAGTCTTGAGCAAGTCAGGAAGAAGTCCTTCATTCTGGAGAACAACTCACACGCTGTTGTGCTCCCCAAGTCTCTTCCCAGTCAGCTGTTCAACATGCCATATGCCCTTGAGTTCTGGGCAGAGGGTTTCTTTGGCTGCGGGCACTCTGGAGGAGTTTGCCAGGGCCAGGTTGCTGTTTCCTCCTATTTGTTATGGTCCTCTAGAACAGAATGCCAGAAACAGACACACATGCCCACCCCGAGGTTTTCTGAAAAGCAACCTCTCCACACCTGCAGCAGCCCCCCTTGGCATCTCAGCCAGGAGGAAGGAGGGATCTGAGAGAAGGGCACATCCAGCCTGCCACCGCTGGCCATTCCCTCCTGCCAACACCAAGAAGTAGCCCCCAAAAAGAGGCATTTCTTGTCCAGCTGGTTATTTAAGGCCATTTGCTAACATTTATGGGTGTGCAACAGCTCTGACAAACCAGGACAGACTTCATAGCAATAGGAAACTGTAAATCCCAGGAGAGGGGAGGGGAAACAGAGGCCAATTCAGCTGCACCGCAACCTTTCTTTGTGGAAGGAAGTCGTTCTGGGCAACGGTATCAAGCATCATTTAGATCATTTATAGCATCATTTAGATTTATATTATTGTTTCCTAGTATTATTTGATTGCTTATTTGTACCCTATGACTATCACCAAGTGTTGTATCTTATGATTCCTGACGAATGCACCATTTCCTTTTATGTACACGGAGAGCATCTGCACCGAAGACAAATTCCTTGTGTGTCCAATCACTCTTGGCCAATAAAAAGAATTCTATTCCTATTCCTATCATGCCGTAAATACTCATAAACCAAGAAACATCCATCCAATGTTTACCTATCAAGAGGTACTCGGTGATGTTTCACACCCACACCCCTTCTCCCCATGGCTTTTCCTTCTTACAGGCCCTGCTCTGTTAAGCAACCGACCTCAGGCTCTCCCCAGAAGCCATTCACAAGGCTAGGGTGCCTCTAGCTGCCAAGAGCAGCTCAGGGGCTGCAGCTGTCTGGCGTCCATGAAATGGGCTGCTCGGTGGTCCCAAGGCCAGCTTCAGCAGAATCCAATTCCTGAAAGATCCTGAACGATCAGCTGAGAACTGATGGCGGAGAGCCACGTTCCTCAGTCACAGGAACTTTCAAGTTCTGCCAACAACTTGAAGTCATTCCTACAGTGCTAACACACACACACACAGACACACACACACAGCTGTTTGGGCAAGTTTACTTTTCTGAAAGTACTTTTAAAAGAACAAGGCAAGGTGTAGTTCTTTTTTTTTTTTCCAGCTTAAACGGCTCCTTGTTAATCAGTGGAAAATAGATGTTTTCCTTCCAATCAGTTCCAAGAGAAGCTTGTCATCCCTTCAAATGCATCTTGGGGAGCCAAATTCTTGCAGGTGCCAAGAGATTAAGTAAAACCACAAGGACCAAGGCTCTTACAACGCTTTCTAGGATGTAAGAAAGGGTCACCCTGATCCAGGAAGTGGCCAGCCAGGACCTTCTGGCAGTGCCAGAAAAAGAGCTAAGGAGGAAGGTGGAAAGAGTCGACAGAGGCCAAACTGCCAGGAAAAGTGTGCTGTGGTTCGGGATCGCCAAAAAAGGAAGAGCAGGAGGGGCTGTTGCAAGGATGATCATAGATGGCAAAAAAGATCACAGTGGAAGCCCGAAATGCTGAATTGCAGACTTCTTTTACAGTCAACTGGGCCTGCAGTGCCTTTCTGGAACACCTAAAGAGGCAACCAGAGAAGATACCCTGCCTGGGACATGAACCAATCACCAGCTCCTGAGGATCTCCACCTGAGACTGTAAAACAGGGGTCTCCAACCTTGACAACTTTACGACTTGTGGACTTCAACTCCCAGAATTCCTCAGCCAGTGCATTCTGGGAGTTGAAGTCCACAAGACGTAAAGTTGCCACAGTTAGAGACCCCTGGTGTAAAGGATTCCAGAGTGAGAGTTTTATTTATCTATTCATTCGATTTCTACAGCCACCCAACTCATAGCAAAATAAGCTACCTGTTCCTAAAATTGGCATAATTCCAGAGGATGAGAAGACAGACAATGCGACCCCAGTTTTTCCAGAGGGGCCCAGGAGAGAAATTTGGCAATCTTTGCACAAGTAGCTTGCCAATGCCTTCTTCCTCGGGCTGGCACCTAGCCAGCTTCTGTGCCTAAGAGAGGGTCAGAGCTTTGGTCTTCCCACTGCTAGCCTTAAATGTGAGAAATAAACAAACAAAATGTTCAAACCTGAGTATTTCTCCAACCTTGAGTTGTCCTAATGAAAGCCAAAGAAGAAACTGCAATTTTAAAGCATGTACAGTAACTGCAGGGTATTGTGAATAGAGAGATTATGTCTCAAAGTTGCTGGAACCTGAGAGTCATATACTGTAGAAGACTGCGGTATGGGGGTCACACAAATGACTATACTTCTGCAAGTATTAAATCGGCACATGTTTACACTTTACTAATGTTCATTGGGGACATGTGTGCATATTCACACAAAATGTCATCAAAATCCGTGACGGTCAAGCACAGCACTCTTCTGAAATCAGACCACTTGACGTAGAATGACCCAATAACCGGGCTGCAACTTGTGTTCTGGAAAACTTTCATCCACTGTCTCACAGAAGGCCAACTGGTCAAATCCTCCCCACACCCCAATGACAAGGCCAAGGCTGCATTTCTGGAAAGTTTCCTAAGCATTACAGAGAGCAAAAGTTCAGGTTTCCAGACCAGACAGGAAACACCATCAGATGAGTTAATTGATGCTTTGTTATAAGGCAGGGGTGTCAACTCAAGGCCCGGGGGCCAGATCTCACCCGGGGGTACTTAGATCTGACCTGTGGGATCGCCCTGGAACAGCAACGGACCAGCCCGCAGTGCTTCTGCCAGTGAAAACAGGCTCCTGAGCTCCATTTTTGGCTTTCATGACCTCCTGCAACCCTCTGCCAGTGAAAACGGAGCTCGGGAGGGCTGCACATGGCCCTCGCAAGCTCCGTTTTCACTGGCAAAGGGTTGTCAGCTATGGGTTGTAAGGGTTGTAAGCCATATTAGTTTGCAGAAGCTTCATTGCTGCCACAGTTAGTGCCTGGGAATTTGGGAGAGGTAATTTCTTAGTCAGTAGTTGGTAGTCTAAATAACATTCAAGGCTGGGTCAGCCTGCACCTGGAGGGGGTTGAACGAAGAGGTGGTTTCTCTTTTGACATTAATTGATTGGACGTGATGGTCTGACGGGTTCAGGGGATGGATTGGGTGAGGGAAAATCCGGAAGTTCAGATTCAGGTTTTTCCCAGACTTGCCAGTATGACTTCTTTAATAAATTCTTACTTGGATGGACTCTGTCTCTTAGTGCTGAATGGATATAAGGAGTTTTATTGGAACTCTTGACAGTTGCAGGAGGCTGTGGCAGCCAAAAATGGAACTTGGGAACCCATTTTCGCTGGCAGAGCACTTCAGGCCACCACAGGCACTCCTGACAGAAGTGACGTTGAGCTGGCCACACTCACCCTGGCCACAGCCACACCGGCCCCGATGTGGCCCTCAATGAAACTGAGTTTGTCACCCCTGTTATAAGGCTACATGAACTTGCGAGTCTGAAAGTGCAATTCTCCACCCGTCGTCCCTCTGTCTGGAGCCTCTTGCCCGCCCACTGTCCAGCTGCAGGCTCAGCTGTCTCTTATCTGCCCCTTTCATGGGCAGTGTCTCTTGGCCCAGCTTTTCACAGTCTTTCTCACAGCACCTGACAGAAAATGAACAAGCAACCACAGACCTGCAATTTCCAAAGAGACTCTTCAAGTCATGCACGAGCAAATCCTTGTTTCCTCATTAGCAATAGTTTAAAATAAACAACACTCTCAGTGGGTCTGATTAAATCTCATCAAAGATAAATGTTCCGTAACCCAGCGTAACCGTATTACATTTACCATATTAATATTTCAAACTGGCTTGCAGGCTCTTCTGCTTTGGGATTTCTTACAGTCCTAAATCCCTAACCCTTCAGCCTAAAATAGCCAGAGAGACAGACACACACAGAGAGAGAAATACTGTTTATCGCATACTTAGAAGAGCAGAAATAATTCAAGAGTAGAACCACAAGATGCACTGATTCACCGTGAAGTGAGCAGCGTTAGGGGAAAAAATCAGTCATAACTCACACATTTTCTTTTGTGAGTTGCACCTGAAGAAGGGAGCTGCAGCTCATGAAAACAGGCCATTTAATAAAATTGGTTACTCAGCAAAAGCCCTGCCAGGCTCCTTCAATTAGCCGTGGATACTCTTTGCTGCATGTGTCACACAAGGATACCTGCCCCGCCTGTCTGAAGTGATTTTGGGTTCCAAAATAAGTAAAGAAATAATTTTATTTTAGAGCAAGCAACAAGGTTGAAAACTCAACAGCCTATGCCAGGGGTCTCCAACCGTGGCAACTTTTAAGACTTGTGGACTTCAATTCCCAGAATTCCTCAGCCAGCAAAGCTGAAGTCCACAAATCTTAAAGTTGCCAAGGTTGGAGACCCCTGGCCTAAGCAGTCCTCCCAAATCTGGGATTGCATTGTGCTGTAATCCTGACAACTACTCAGGAAAACTTATTAATTTTATTCACTACATTATTAAGAGAGCTTACATGTGTTAAATTAGAGAACAAAGTATATGATACCATCAAGAGAGTAAAAGAATTGAAATAGGCTGGTCGCAGAGCAAGAACTGATGGGCAGGTGGACCAAGGCAGTCACAGAATGGATCCCACTTGATAAAAAGTCCACGAAAGAGATCCAAAACTAGATGGATCAATGGCATCAGCAAGTTTTGCGGGCCCACTTGGCAAAAGGAAGCTCAGGACCGAATTGGCTGGACAGACCTTCATCCTGCAGTGGATGGACAATGGCTAGAAAAATGATGATGATGTGTTAAAACTTTGTTTGCTGCATGGAGGAAATAATTACATCATTTTCTTCTTAAATGTTGCAGCCATTTATTTTTAAACATTATCAGCTTTTTATGGGTTCGCTACAAATGGTAAACTTTTAAAGATTTTGTGTGATGGACATCAGATTTACTATGCAGGTGTAAAAAAATTGAGGGTCCATGAAGAAGGGGGCAGCTTCTCATAAGCAGATTTATGGGAAAGTTTTTAAATGTTAAAATTTTTAATGTAATGTTGAACAAAAGTAATGAAATATGATTATCAGGAATTATGTTTGTATTGGGTATGGGAGCTGCTAAAAGAAATTGGAGAAGTGATATTATTCCTGATGTCAAGGAATGGTTGTCAGAAATATGTCTTTTAGAAAAGGTAATTATTTTTTTATTAATTAAAGGATAGTAATGTATTTATTATTAAACCACTGATTACTGATAGGAAAAATGTAAACTAGTTTTTTTTCTCATTTATATTTTTAGTTTGTTTGAGATGATCTATTTTCTATTTCATTAAAGGTTTTTTTTTTGTAATTGTGTATGCATAACTTTTTTTAGAGAAATTAAACATTTAAAAAAATGGTAGTTACTCTCTGAAATAATCCACTGCTACCTGAAACATTTATTTATTTACTTACTTACAGGATTGTTATGGCCACCTGCCTCAAACAAGGATTCTAGGTTGCTCACAACAATCTACAAAACATAGTTAAAACATGCCCACCCCCAAGCATCCTTACAGTTTAATTTCAGTTCAATCCTCTTTTGTCAATGCACAACATGTGTGCAGTGAAACTGAATATAACCACCCCACCTTGACCCAAGATTGATGGGAAGAGCCAGGTGTTCCCGGACTTCCGGGAAGGGTCCCTCCATTTCCAGTGGGAGACTGTTCCAAAGGGCTGGGCTGGCCACAAGAAGGCAGGGCCCTGTGCCCCCACCAGGTGTCAACATTTAAGGGAGGGGGCCTGGTGTACAGCCACCTACCTCTCTAACATAGTAGGGTGAGCAGATAGTCTCAGGGAGAAGCAGTCCCACAAGTAACTTGGCCCTATATATTTTAATGCATTCTTTTTTTCTTTCTCTTTAGATCTGCTTGATGGTGTTCTATTCCTTTCAAATTCCTTTGCAAAGGAATTTGTTTTGCATTCTTTTTTTGCATTCTGCTTTTCCTCTCTTTACTGTCAGGTGGAAATATAAGGGACCTGGAAGGAAAAACTATCAGGCCTGAGTATGCTAAGCCTGGAGGGAAGGGGAGAGAGAAGAGAATCCACTCTGGAATCCACACTGTATATATCGGACAGTAAGATGATTGAGTGGGTCCAGAGGTATTTCCTGAGAAGAGCACTCCACTCCTCCACTCAACAGTAGAATCCCTTGTGCCACCAGACTTGAAATTCTGGCCTTGGACAATCTGGAACTGGTCCAATCTAAGCACAGTACAGAAAATTGTCTGCTACAACGTCTTACTGTCATGACTACTTCAGCTTCAATCACAATGATGCACAGGCAAACAATCGATACAAACTCCAGGTCAACCGCTCCAAACTCAATGGCAAGAAATATGACTTCAGCCATAGAGTGGTCGACGCCTGGAATGCTCTATCCGACTCTGTTGTTACATCCTCAAACCCTCACAGGACTCCCTGGAGAAGGAAGAGCCTAGTGCTGGGAACGATGGAGGGAAGGGCAAAAGAAGAAGGGGATGGCAAAGAAGGAGGTGGTTGAAGCAGTTGGCCTGAGCTTAAATGGACTCCAGGGAATGGGAGAGGGCAGGAAGGCCTGGAGGAACATTGTCCAAGAGGTCGCGATGGGTTAGACATGACGTCGCAACCAACAACAACAACAACAAATTATTCTTGCCCCATTTCTCACCTTATCACATGGCTGGCATTGTGACTTGTACAATACAATTGTTGTACATGTATCTTTCAAGTTAGAGACACAACCAAAGGGTAGAAACAGAAGCCTAAATAATCTGACATATTTGGGTTATCTACCATTATGGTCCAGGTGCTGCTGGCCTGCATCAAAAGTGAGCTTTGGCAGGAGACCCAAAAAAGACATTTGGGGATGGCAGCCTAGTAAGAAAGGCCGAGTTGACCCACATGTTGCAGAGCTGAGGACGAGAGACGGAGGAGCCATCCAGGATGCGTCACAGTGTTGGGCAGAGCAAGTTTGTGCAAGACACAAAGATGCCCAGGAAGGCAGGAAAGGACTTTGGCTCAAGACAGGCAAACAAACTTTGCATTCTGGGGTTGTGTCACACTTACGGGCAAGAGTTGGGCTGAAGAAAGATCAAGGAGGAAAATGCAGTGTTTTTGTAAGGACAAAATCTGGCAACAGACTGAACTTGAGAGGGCAAAAAAGGACTCAAAAAGTTAATGTCACACCTGAGCCGCAAAGTGTGTGGTTGATGAGTAAGGAGAATGAAAGATCTGTGGGATTCATTTAAACACTCAATGCAAGGGACTCCAATTCGTTTACAATGACAACACAATGAATAAAGACTGCACTTAGTACAAATGATATTACTGAGTGATACCCAGCACCAACAGCTCTGCCCAAAATTGGTCCTGAAAAAGACCCAGAGCTGGAGTCCTCCTCGCCTTGGAGGCAGGCTGTTCTAAAGGAAGGGAGCCCCCGAGGAAGCCTGCTACTGGGGTCCTGGAAATAAGGGGGGGCTTTTAACAGGGACAGGTCCCACCTAGGAAAGGTGATCTGCTGGACTTTCTGCAGAATTCTGCACCCAGAATATGTACTCAGAATATGTCACTAGACAATACAGCACCCACTTGGAGAGTGGCCGATCTATGTCAGCCTGACAGACATACATCTACTGGACTGCCTTGCTAGTGGAATACCCAGCTGTGGGTTCAGCCAGCCGGCACAGCTTTTCCTCTAAACAAGCCCCCAATGCTTTTATTGAGACTGTTTCAGGGCTCCTGCAAATAGCATGCTTCAGGGTAGTAGTAAATAATGTGCATCTTTTCCTATCAAGAAATCTCATTGTGTAAAAGCAGGGGCTTTCTTCAGCTGTCACCCACTTCATCTCAGCTCTGGCCATTCAACAAAATCTGCCAGAGGAGAGATGCGGCCAGGCTCCTTGGCTGCTGTAGCCCACCCACCCCCTTTCTCTCAGCTGCAGCGCTGTTTCCATGGCTGGTGGGATCGGCTGAGGAGCGCAGAAACCCTGGCTCAGAAGGAAGGGAAAGGCAAGCCAGGGAGCTGTCAACAAGCCTTTGAAAACCCAACTCAAATGGATGAAGACTGGCTTCCCTAGAAAGCAGATGAACTGCCCTGGGAAGGGGGGGGGAACGGGACTTCCCTGCTGCTACCCCACAAGGAGCATGGTGGATTTTCAAAAGAGCCACAGCAAATGTACAGAAAGAACACTTGGTAACAGCTTAAAAATAGACTGCAGCAACTGCAGCCTGTAACAACACCGTTGCCCCCAAACACCTGGCCCTCTGCCCTCTCCTCTACTCCTTACAGGAGCTCCGGGAAGAGGGCAAACCCAAACAGGGCAGAGGGAAGGAAGGCAACAGCAGGACAGCCTGGTAAACAGCCAGAAAACCTGCTAGGACCTGCGCCAGGACACCCCAGGCCAGAGCCTCTAGTGTAAGTCCATCAGAGGAGGGGTCTGGCAGAGGGGAGAGTTCTCTTTCAGAACTTGGGAAGTTCCTGGAGGAGCTGGCTGGAGGAGAAAAGCCGGCCTGAGGAGGTCAAGAGTTAGACCATGACAGAGGAGGGAGGGAGGGAGGGAGGAAGGAAGGAAGCAAGGAAGGAAGGCAGAGAGACCTGAAGAGGTAGAGGTAGAGCTACTGAAAGATCTTAAAGATCTTAAAGATAAAATCAGGAGTCACTATATGGGCCATCTACCTGGGCATACAGGTTATTTACAAGCTGCAAACAAATGTCACATTCCTCAGATGGGGGGAGGGTTAAACAGCAGTTCTCCTGGAAGAGCACTGAATTGCCAGGCAGGCCTGATCCACCCACCTACACAACGCAGAGACTCACAGGAGACACTGACTGTCGAAATGATTCTGTTGATCCTTCACCAAAACCCACCAGATTTCTGGTATGTTTATAACAAAAGATACCTAATTAGGAATAAATCAACTACTTTCATCCAGTCTCATTCTCTAAATGCCAACCTGATTTGGATTACCTGGCAAATATATCCTGGGTAACCAAATTGTTCCGGGACGACCTCTTAAACTTCCAGCTCTTCAAGGCAACCCCCAGGTACCCTTCTGCCACCCCCACAGCCTCTCTCATCACTGAGTGGCCTCTTGTTTTCCTGCCAAATTCAGCACCTGGCTCCCTGCCCTGCCAGACCTCAGCAGCTACCCGGGCCCTTGCTCCTCCTCTCCCTGGTGCCTGCCCAGAGGCAGGCTGTATCTGTGGAAGATGGAAGAGTTTGTCCACATTTACTGGCAGCCTCACAAAAGCAGCTGGCATAAATAAAGTAATTTTTGCTGCATACATTTTATCAGCAAAGAAAGCCTGAATGTTCCAAATAAATACTTTAATAGACTCCAAGAACCTGCTCAAAAAAAACCCTTTTCCAGAAATTTTCTTATTGGGCATTCTACCAGAGAAATACAGTAAGGAAAATATGTATCTAATCCTACATGTTATGACAGCAACTAGAATTGTATTTGCACAGAATTGGAAACATGATGAGATCCCTAAGGAGGGGATGGTGATTAGAAAAATATTAGAACGCGCTGAAATGGATAGATTGATATTGGAAATAAAGGAAAAAGAATCAAGTGAATTTTACAAGATATGGGAAGTAACCAGTAGTTAGACAATAAAAATAAGAAATAGAACATAGTTGCAAAATGGTAATAAGAAAATTTGGTATAGTAATAGTGAAAATATGGATGAATATGAATTCTTAAATGGTATCATACAGTATTATATAATTGTTATATGTTAATATTTGGTAATTATAAGTTGTATTGAGTATGCTTATACACTCAGAGACAACACACGGTTTGATGGATGATGTAAATGGACTTGCATAATAAAAATAAAAAACGGATTAAAAAAAGAAAAAGAAAAAAAACTTTTTTCTTATTCTCCACAGGACAGAAGCCCAAAAATTCTACACAAGAATGAAAAGCATTAGCAGCAACCCGTAAAAAGAGAAATTAACTTGGCAACTGTGCTAGATTTCAGCCCTCTGAAAGCGGCATAACCATCAATAGAGTGGGTCGAATCACGTGGAAGAAAAGGTTCCCGACTCAGAAAATTTTCTTTTGTTATTCTATTCTTGCAAGTTTTATTACCTCTCTTTAGCGCAGCGGGAACAAACTTGCAGAATAAGTGTTGCAAGGGACCCTGAAGGTGTTCTAGTCCAACCCCCTCCTCAAACAGGAAATCCTATACCATTTCAGACAAATGGGAGTCCAGTCTCTTCTTAAAGGCCTCCAGTGATGAAGCACCCACAACTTCCACTGGTTAACAGTCTGCCAGGAAAGTTCTAGGTTGCTTCTAGATTGGTTCGCTGCTGGATTAGTTTCCATCCATTCCTTCTTTTTTTTTGACTTCTGGTAAATAAGTTGACCCCCTCTTCTTTGGGGCAGCCCCTCAAATACTGGAATATTGAAAATATTCTTTTCACTGGACTAGACATACCCAATTCCTGCAACCATTGTAGCCTCCATTTAGCCTCCAGCCCCCTAATCATCTTGGTTGCTCTTCTTTGCTAGAATCTCAACGTCTTTTTTGTACCGTGGTGACCGAAATTGGATGCCATATTCCAAGGATGGTTTTACCAAACTATTATAAAGTGGTATTAAGACTTCATGTGATCCTTTGTCTGCAATGGTAGAGGGGTTGGACTAGAAGACCTCCCAGGTCCCTTCCCTCTTTGTTATTCTGTTATTCAACCAGGGCCACCCCAAGGATGTTAGTCCCATGGGGGAACGGGAAGGTAGCCCTTCTTTCACCAGAGAAGGGGGCTGCATCGCCCCTGGCTGGCCTTCCTTCCCTTCCTCTCCGCCCAGCCCCTTCAGCCCTTCAGCCCCTCACCCTTGGGGGCCAATGCTCTCATCCAAAACAACGAGGGGCCCTTCCAGCCTTCCCTATTAGGCGCAGGGACGATGGCGACTCGGCTGCCCGGGAGAAACGGCTGCCTTCCCGGCCCGGCCCCCTCTGCCGTGGGGGAGAGGAGCGAAGCGGCCTCGGGGCCTGCAGGCCCACCGACCCCACCAGGCTCACCCCCCGCCCCGCCCCCCGCCCCCCCGGCCGGCCGCTGTCAGCAGCCCAGCCGCCTCTTAAAATGAGGCCCCGGAGAAGCGCCAGAGGGGGCCGAGACGCCCAAAGCAAGCGCCCACCGGGCAGCCGCCCAGACCCGCCACGGCCCCCTCGGAGACGCAGGTGCGGAGGGGGCTTCCCGGGCAGGATCCCCCCGCCTGGCGCCTGGGTCGGGGGGTCGGGAGGGCGGCCGAGCGATCGGGACGCCGAGCCCGGCAAGGCTCCGTCCGGGTGGCCCTCCAGCGCCGGGCCGGCCTGCCGAGAAGCCGCGCGAGGGCCGAGCGGCAGCCGCCCCCGGTAAGCCACTCACCGCCGCCAAGGACGCGCCGGGCCACGTGCCTCCCCCGCCGTCCTGCCCGGGGAAGCGCCGCACCTCCGTCTGCCCGGCCCCAGAGGCTGCGCGGCCGCCCGGCTGGCCCGAAACCGCCGCTCATGCCGGGCGGCCCGCCTGGAACGCCTGCAATGCCGCCGGGCCGGTTGCCGAGCGGGGGCGGGGCGCAGGAGGAGGCGGAGGCGGAGGCGGAGGAGGCGCCGCCACGGGCCCCCGGGGGTCCTCCGGGCGGGGAGGGGAAGGGAAGGGCGGCCCGAGGGAAGCCCCCTCACTCCGGCTGGGCGAGGGCGAGGGCGGCGCAGCGGCTGCAGGGACCGAGCAACGCGGCCCGCCCGGCTCACCTGGCCGCGCGCGGGTCCCCGCCGGGGGCCCTGAGGAGGCGCGAGACCCTCCCCCCCCGGGGCCAGGCCGGCCAGAGACCCCCCCACCCCCCCACCCGAGAAGGCCCGGGGCTCCTCCCCATGGACAGGGCGCGAGGGCCGCCCGGGGGAGAAGCCGGAGACAGGCGCCATCCCGCCGGCCGGCCCAGTCCGATGGCCGTGCCCGAACTCCGCCGCCGTCCCAAGTGGGCAGAGAAGCCGCGTCGTCGTTCCCCGGCTGCCTTCGAGGCTGCAGCCCCGGGAAGGCCCGGCCGCCCCTTCGGAGACCCCCCCCCCCCACCTCAAGTTTGCCATCTGCACAAACCTGGGGGGGGGGCGAGGCTGGTGCCCACCCGCTGCCTCGCTCTGCCCCGCCCTCGATGCAGCTCACGGCCCCCACTTGAGCCCCAAATCTGAGGAAGGGATCCGGCGTCCTGGCGGCTGGAGCATGTGCCAAGTAAAGTGAACATCGTAGCACCAGAGCCTGTGAATAACTGGGTTGTGCTCCAGTCTGTGTGTGACCTGGTTCACTGCCACACCCTGACCCCAAAAGACTGGGCAACGTTTTGGTGCAAAGCAACACAGACACACACACATACACACCCCTAACAAACAACGGCGCAGCTATAGATAACAGCGCACTGTTCTGAGCAGGAGTGGTGGGGAACAGTTTCTATAGCTCAGGGAAAGGAGTTAGTTGGCAAAGGGGCTGTGCCCCCCCCCTCCAGCTGGTCTTTTCCCACCCTCTTCTGTCTCTCCTTTCCTTCTAGGCCAGGGGTGGGCAAACTTTTTGACTCGCGGGCCACAATGGTTTCTAAAATTTGACAGAGGGGCGGGGCCAGAATAGGATGCGATGCAATGGCGCCATTTCATGAACCCAAAGTAAGAACTGATTTAA